>CACSLK010016925.1:257421-271687 GCA_902706635.1 Striga hermonthica
CCACCAGCAGCAGCATCAACAGCTTCCCCCGCCGTCACCTCAACAACAGATTCAACAGCAGCATCAGCAGGCCCAACCAAGGGTTGGCGAAGGAGGTCGAGCACGAGTTTATCCGATGGCCCAGTATGAAGCCGAGCAGAACCAAGGCTGAGCAGTCGATCGAATGTCAGATTTGAGATGATTATTTGTTCCTTCCTTTTTGTTAGAATTGCATTTCTCGTACTTTTTAGCAAACCTTGTTGAATTCCCTTTGTCTTGTTAGACAAGTTTGAATTTGTTTTGAGACTGTGCTTGGTTGTTCAATTTCATTAAGTTTTGAAATTTCTCTTGTCTTTTCTTTCCTCGCGTGGGATGAGATTTCTGATGGGGTTAAAAGTCTTTATTTTCTGTTGATCATGATGTGTTCTCGTAAAAGAGGATTTATGTTTCATGACATCTTTATGTCGATGTGAAGGGTTCAAGAGAGCGAGTAATGCTACAACTCTTGAGAATACCTAGGCCTCGAGCTAGGCCGCAATCAATCATTCTTTTGTAGTTGAGTGTCATACCGGAGGATAGTCAAGGAGTTGTGAGAACATCGTGAGTAATCAGCCAATTGACTCGTGAAGAAGTATGAGTACCCTAACAGCGAAATCGGAGTACTTGGATATTGAGGTTGAGATTAGGGTCGCAAAGCAGTAGGTGATTTCTGATTTTTGAGTACGTATCAACACGGGGAGATGTAACAGCCGATAAGGAATGAACCGTAGCTACTGGATGCGGGCGGTGCAGGTGTACTGCATGTTGGTGTCGCGCACAGGCGTGACACGCTCGGTGCTGCATCTCGAGTTGTAGGAAGTGCCGTGCGTAGGGTACTGCATGTAGCGTGCCGCGTTGCCGCATGCCAGGCCAGCCGTTCATGCCACAGCTGCTATGTCTCTAGCGTGTAAATGCATATCGATTCCTTGGAATTTTTCATGTGCATCGTATTGACCTAAGTCTTCTTTGGAGGACTAGTGAAGTGGGGCAACTTTCGAGGTTTTACCTTTATGAGTTGTCGGGCTAAATTGCATTATTATACCACGTGAAGTGGGAAGCCTCGTGGTAAGAGAGGAGGCTACAGCCAGGTTATTTCTATTCCATGATGACTCCCGACCAAGTCGAGGACGAGGCGACTTGGAATAGAGTAAAGCGAGATTCGGAGGGAGTGCCAAACACCTTGTGTTGATATCTCCCTTATATTCCATATGTTTTAGTTTTCGAATTCCGAGGACGGAATTCTTTGTAAGGTGGATAGACTGTAATACCCCGTTAGATTATGGATTATTTGAGAATAATTATTGATTAATTATTGTTATTATTTGCCATATTATTATTATTATTATTATTATTATTATTAGTATTATTATTTTAAATGTCTAATTGTTATTAATTGTTTAAATGATTATAGATATTAAATAAATACTGTGTGTATATATATATATACATCATCCGGGTTAATTTATAATTCTCAGTCAATCGCATTGCGCGAAAATTTCTTGTTATCGCGATATTCTCAATCGAGTTTGAATTTATTAATCGAACCCGTTTGTCGTAATTACTTTTGGTCCACTTGGAAGTTTATTTTCGGTCCTCTTTGCTAGTTAATTCGCAGCAAATTGGCTATTTAGCTTCAGGCCCAATTTACTATTGAAATCTCTTAGCCCAAAGATATTAATTGGTGGCCCAAATTGAGCATAGAGCAGATTTCCTCCTCGCAACTTCACGACTAAGTCTCAAATTGAGAAAAATCCGTTGCGATGAGATTGAGCGAAATCCGTTGTGATCAGATTGAGCAAAATCCGATGCGAATTCTTCTCCCACGTTCGCCCGATAGCCCTCGCGATCATCTCTTAAATCTTGGCTGAGAAAGAGAGACTCCCCTTCACATCAAATTGAGAGTTCAATTTCGATCCCTCTGCTCTTTTAGATAACCGCCGCCTGAAATTCTTCTATAATTTTTGTCCGGCGAGCCCACCTCGAGTAGCATCACCGTCGATGACCTCCTTTCCGTTGAGTGATCTGCCTTCAGCCCAAGACCACATCATAGACGAGAGCTCGCAGTCATTCCGTTAGAGTCCTTAACCGAACAACAACGCCTTCTGTCCTCTCAGCCCTCCGTCGGTGAACCAGTTGTCCTGCCGGAGAAGAAGACCTCCACATCATCCGTTCAGTTCGACAGTGAAAGAAAGAACAGTAGCCTATTCGTGAATAGCCGCCCTGGTTTGTAGAGTTGCTCGGTGTTCCAAAGATTCCAGACTTTCAAGTTTCGAGTTCCAGTAGCCCCGTTCGCTCCGTTTGACCGACTCTTTTCAGAAAACTCCAAGATTCCCGAAGACGGGTAATTTATTTCGACCTTCCTGCTATAATTTTCGTGCTATCAGGTTGCTGGAATTATTCGCTGAATCGATTATCGTATATTTATTCGGTTCGTTATGTTCGTCGTATTTGCGTTTCGTGAATTAATCGTGTGAATTGGAACTCTCATTTGCAAATACCAAGTCTTATTTGCTGTAGCTAATCTCGTTTGTATTGTCGAGTCTTGCTGCTGGGTGTTAATCGTGTTATATCGGAGCCTCGTTTTATGGTTTGAGCTTTACCGTCGTTAATGTGTTGTTTGTTATTTTCGAACCGTATTGTTGTCGTTTCATCTTTCGAACTAATAAAACCGTTTTTATAAGACTTCAAAACACAGGGTCGTAAAAGTTTGAACTTCTTGTGAAATCAAAGTTGAAATTATGTAGAACCTGTGTCACAGCCTCTGATCGATTCTTCTTGCTGTTCTGTCATATCTGCAGCTGTTTTATTTTATTTTTTAGAATTTATTTCATTCATGTTGCAAGCGAATGCGTGGTGCAGTGGTAACCTTGCTCATTTCTCTAAATGAGGTGTGGTGTTCGAATCCCACCCTCAGCAGCCCATTTCTTATTTTTTTTTCCCAGTATAGCAATAGAACGCGTGTGGGCTGTTAGGCCCGGAATCAGCCCGCGCGCGGCCCGCAATCAGTCTGCTACTCCAGCCCGCGAGAACCCAGTCCTGGCCCAGTGTTCGGCCCTCGTCTGGCAGCCCTTGAACAGGCCCAAATTCGTGGCCATGTTGCTCATTGCGGCCCAATTTCGTGACTTCTAATATGGCCTAGTGCGCACAACGCGGCCCATCAGTGCCCATGGCAATTCAATGAGATTTTTTAGGCCCTTTTAGGTTCCGGAAGTCCGTTTTTCATCCCGAACTTATTTTGAAAATATTTTCAAATGCAAAAACTTTGATAAAAAAAAAAATTATTTTAAGTCCCGAGACTCCAATTTTGGTTATCTGAGTCTTATTTTTCAAAAATGAGAGAGTTCCAAGTCCACGAAAAATCCGATTAAAACCCATGAGTCTTAATTTTTATTAAGTAAGAGTTTTATATTAAATTAGTAGTGAGATAGGTTATTGATAAATTATCTCGTTTAAATGTAGGTGTTTGAGGAGTCGAGCCTCGACCTACGTACTTGATTTTGTGTGCAATATTCTACCGCGATTTCCAGGTGGGTTGTAATTAAAAAATTTCTATGCCTTAAATGTTATTACTGTTTTAATTGTGGTATGATCAAGGTATGCATGCGAATCATGTAGCCTTCGGTGTGAGCTGTACCGGCCGTAGAACGGTTATCCCCGTAGTTATAGAACGTACCCGTTGGGTAGTCTTTTTTATTATTGTGGGCAGTCAGGGCGTAATCCTTGGCTGGTGATCCCCGTGTAAGGCCAAGGGCCATCGGGGTGGATTTACTCCTACTGGCCGAGCACTCGATGTGAGGCCAAGGGCCATTCGATATATAGCCGGCAGAAGTCTATTGATATAGGTGTACACATGAGAGTGATTCTTGATTATTGATTATTGATTATTGATGGGAGATTGGGATAGTTTAATGTTTCGTATACATGCTGAGACCATACCTTCTTGATTATTGATTACTATTCCCTTATTGTGGATAACATTTATTGCATAGTGGTGAGCACTGCTGTTTCCTTTTGTGCTCATCCCCACCTGCTCTTCATGGATGCAGGTTAGTTTATGCGGGCACGACAGAGGGATGCGAGTGGTGGTCTTTTAAATTGATTAATGCTTCCGCCTGATACACTAATTACTGTTATTATTGCTTTTGGATTTTTGGATTATTGATAGGGAGCCTACTCCCTAGGATACTATTGATGATTGGATTGCTTGCAAGGTATTATGGATGATTAGAGTTTTAATATTGATTAATGAGGAGTGGTAAATCATTGAGTATTGAGAATTTGATAAGAATTGAAATTGATTTGAGAATAAGTAGCGCCTCAAATATTGTTTTTGAAGATAAATTTCGAAAAATTTATCTTGAATTTTGGCAAATAAAAGTGGGGCGTTACACTCCACTCCTATTCAAATATTACAAACAATGAGTAATAGAGATGATACTCAACCTAGTGTATTTTTCTCACACTCACACGATTTACTCAATACCCTATTTTTTATCTACCACTCCAGAAAATGAATGTTGTTTCTGCTATTTTCTTCTTCTCGCTTGGTGTATCCCTTCTATCAAATGCTCCCTCTATTTATAGAGGTGTTGATACCCAATTTTGGCCTCGCCTATTAAAATATTACACGTGGATTTGTACTAAATCAATTGCTGTAATTTATCTTATTCTTAAAGCACCAAAATAACACCGCTTTTAATAATATCGGGGCCGATTAAAAACGACTATAAATATCCCCTATGATGGACAAAAGGGATAAGTCTGAGGGGCTGACTTTTACTTTCTTTCTCTTATCTAATATGAGGAACCGCCTCAATTTTTCTCTGATTCCTTATCTTTTGTTCTTCCTTCAACAAACAAGCAGGAGGGAAACACACCAAAAATCTCCCAAAAAATCACTCAAAATTCATATTCATATTACACCGATTATTCACGGAATAGGGGTGTACATTTTTGTTTTTACAAAATCGCATAACAACAGTTTGGCGCTAGAAAGAGGGCCGTAATTTGTTCGGGTTAACCTCCGCTGGAAAACAGCCACTTCTCTATTGAAAAACGATCACTCCAAGTTATGCAAATTTATTTCTGATTTTGCTGTATTCAATATTCTCTTCTTCATGACTGTTCATGAATATACCCTTGTCCTACACATTTTTCTTAATCTCGAGAAGCAAAGGTGGTGATATATTCCTTTCTTTTGGATACAATAAAGCTATCAGTCACCTACAGTGGTTATACCTTGCAGAAGATCCTCAAAAAATAAAAAAAAAAACAAAAACAAAAACAAAAATGCAGAAACAATTTTTTTGTATGTCATTTTTGTTTCTATACCCAACATTTCCACTGCCTTTCAGTTTGCTCTTATCTCTAAATCATTTTGTTCCTATCTCCCCTATAATATATATAAAAAAAAGGGAGACCTTTGATCCCGAGGAGAGTACAGCTTGGCAACCCCGAATTTTTTTTTTAATCACGGACAGATGTGTATTCTTGCTGGCTGATGAAGAGACTTCGCGGCGGGAATCACGGATATTGCCGGCGCCGACTGCGGCGGTGAGAAGAAAAGAACGATGAAGTCATCCATCAAGCGGACTCCAACTTTCAATCGCCGGGCTGGGCCCATCCCACCATCTCCGGTCTCGCAACCATAGAGATCTATCACCATTGTTGGAAATTAAAAAAAAAAAAGAAAAAAAAACTTTTCAAACATTAGATGTCGAGCCCGCCTCACAACCTCCAACGCGAACATCCCAACTGCAGCCAGGACTACAATTAATCTCCGACGTTGAACTCAGACGTCGGGCTGATTTTCCCTCTCCTCAATTGTTGCCTTACACCCAATCTCATTGACGTCGGAGAACATCCTTCACTGCCGAGATCAAGCTGTATGATTTAGTCGGGCATCAACACTACAAGTCAAACCGACGTCACCACCTCTGAGCCTGACTTTACCATTGCCGAACCTCAATCCACAGCAGGGCCCGAGTTCGGATCTCCAAAACGCAACGAACCTCCAGAATATTGTATACGGGCCGACGTCTGTAGCGCCGAGCCCGACCTCTGAAACACCATTTTCACATTGTTGGGACCTCGCGAGTCGGAGCCAACACCTCTCGCGAGTCAGAGCCAACACCGACTTCAACCAGCGGACTTCTCAAGACAGCCGACCGACCTGGCCACAGCAGACCACGACTGACCTCATATCAGAGCATGGCCGACCTCGAACACACCTCGAAATGTGACCACGATCGCCGGGGCCGAACTCTTCACCACCATCTGAATCTCCGACCTTGGAGAACCGACCTCGTTTTGCTCAAATCTGTAAATTCGACTTCGGCCGTGACAAAGTCCTTTACAAGCCGACATCAACGAACTGCACAAAATGATCTCAGACCGAGCCGGCTCCAACTCAACAAATCCGAGCCCGACCTCAACTTTTCCGGGCCGACTTCAGTCTGCCCAACGTAATACAAATCTTCACCAACTGCAGACCGACTTCTTAATTGCCGACTCTGCCAGGGGCCCAAACAAAGTCGAGCCGATCTTGACACCTCTGATCCGACCTAGAAAATGGGTCATGACTGCACAAATCGGCTAAAATCGACTTCAACATCTTGGCCCGACTTCACCAGAACCGACTTCATCTCATCGACGTCGTCACCCGACCTCACTGACGTCGAAGCTCCACACTGCAGATCGGGCTGACCGTACACCATGACAGGTCTTTGAAGTAGCCCACATCACCGCTGGCCTCCCTCAGCCGAATACGTCACCGGCCGACTTCACCACAAATTGACGGGGTCCGACGTCTCCATTTGTGAGCTCAACTTCAGTTGGGTGGCCTTCGCAACAAGCCCGAGCTCAGGATTCTTCACAGACGAACCCAAACTTTCTATTTCGTCTATCGACAAACCCAGCCATAGCCGACCGAGGTCCAAAAAGTTAACCGACGTCTCTATCTGACCTCCACACACGTTCATCACCGGGGCCTTTTACAACCGACATCGTTTTAAACCGACTTCAATTCTCCGACAACTGAATTCAAAGCTCAAATCGGCCAGAACCAACCTCAACATCTCAGTCCAACCTCATCGGAACCAGATATCTCGACCACCGACGTCGCTGCCCACCCTCACCTCCGTCGACCTCCAAACCAAGACTTCCTGAGTCGATGGATGGATTACAATTAACATCGGCTCGCGTAAATCGGCCGACTTCACAATAGGGCCGAGTTTCTCCAACCTCAAAATCGGGGCCTGATTTCGCTACCTGGAAAATTCAAATCATCACCTGAAAATAGTATTTGCGCCGGACAGGTAATATCCCGGCTAATTTGTCGAGTCGTACGTCATCGAATTTGAAGAAGATATTGATGTTGTTTGCCGATGAAAAAGAAGAAGAAGAATGCATAAATGTCAAGTGATAGCTGATTTATTTCTTGGAACAGGCCCAGTAAACTTTTATTTTGGGCCAGGAATGGTTCACCCTCAATATAATCCATTTTGGACCGAGGTCTTTACACTTAAGGAAAGCGAAGCTGTAGGTCGTTTGGGAAAAGAGAGAACAACGTCATATATTTATGTCAGGCCAATTTATTCTTTACTTACCGATGACTTCCGGCATATTCACATCGCACTGATTTATCCTTCGCTCGTCGACTTCATTTGTTAATGTTGAGACCGAGTTCAATGATGGGGCCGGGTCCATTTAGGAACGCCGGGGCTAAGTTTTATTCCAACCAACGAGAGTGGGGGCCGAGATTATTCATTCAAAACCAACAAGAGCGGGGGCCGAATTTATTTGTTCAACCCGACAATAGCCGGGGCCGATATTATTTATCGACGTTGAGGCCAAATCAATTTATACTGAGACCGAATTCAGTTTTCGACGTCGAAGCTGACTACACTTATTTATGACGAAGCTCCATTCATTTATCATCACCGGGGCAGATTTAACTTACCTGTGTCGGGGCCGAGATTATCACCATTGGGACCGATTCATTTATCTACGTCGGAGCCGAATTCATTCATTTAATCGCGAAGGCTTATTAATTCATGAGGCCGATCATCTATTCACGATGTCTCTATACTCGCTCACCCTTGAGCCTCGACTCCGGCTGAGCTGACGTCTTTATATTTCTTCGCTGTTGAGCCTTTGCTCCAGCCATTATTACAAAGAGCCGAATCTCGAAAAATAGTTTGGTGCATAAAAAATGTGTGTCTTCCTCGCAAGAGGCAAGGCACATAACCTACCATGGGGAAATGCAATTAATGGACTCTCGAAAAAACAGTCCACCTTGCATACGCCTAACGTTTCCTGGTCCCAAAGATGACCTGGACAGGCTAGTGCAAAATAGCTGGATACTTCCAAGCCCTGAAGATGGCTTGGGGGGGCTGATGCCCTTGTGGCTAAATCCTGAAGTTGATTTAGCGGGCTTACAGTAATAACCGACATCAATAATGTTCTTTCGCCAAATCTTGAAGTTGATTTGGTACGACCAATATTCCGGCAAGGCACAGCACCTATCGGCAAAAGGTCAGACTCCACGAGATATCGAGGTAACATCATTTATTGTGCATTAATTATTTCCCCCACGTGTTCATTATATATTCGTGCATTCATACATACATTCATACATACATTCATCATATACGCGCGTCATACATACATCTTGACATAAACACTTCTTTTCCAAACCCTGAAGTTGGTTTGGAAAGGCTAATGCCCTATAAATCACATTAAAGATCAGGAACACACTACCTGACCGATAAATAAAAGAATATAATATGCCAAACACTTTTATATGTTTGGACCCGCACTGGTTAGGGAAAGTCAATAAGACCTTTCCCGGCTGACAAGAATGTGAAAGAAAGAATCCTTACACCAAGTTCTTCAGCTTGGTAAGGTTGCTACCCGTTCATATATTCCTTAAAGACCCATGTTGGTGAGGCACACTGTAAGACCTTACCGGCTGGGACAATCATATTCCTTAAAATATTGAAAGACCGAAGACCGGATACCGAATTATCCGACCAGGTCCAAATTAATGAGAAAAATAAACAAAAATTGCGTCGTCCTAATACAACGACAATATTGCAAATGCGATAACAATATTATGGGGCCCGAGTACCCACACATATCCATGTTATTGTCACCATTACAGAAGCAAATTCACCAAACGCTTCATGTTATACGCATAAACACACGAAAATTGGTTACCGAATTACCCAACCAAGCCAACAAGGCCTCCATTCATATAGCAATCTCAAAAAGTTGACTATCCACGCAGTCGACTCCATTCGTCAGAACAAAAACACGATTAACATTAATACGTCAGGCTGAAGCCTGAACACGATCAATAAAGTGACCACGAGTCCCAAAGCACCCGGACAACGTCCATGCGTCATTTATCACAGCATAAAAAGCCTTCAGCTCATGATATAAAGCAAAAAACGGCAAATATGACTATACATGCGACTTCAGAACAGTTCTATTTAGAACATGTCCTAAAGTCGGGGGCCTACTGTTGATACCCAATTTTGGCCTCGCCTATTAAAATATTACATGTGGATTTGTACTAAATCAATTGCTGTAATTTATCTTATTGTTAAAGCACCAAAATAACACCGCTTGTAATAATATCGGGGCCGATTAAAAATGACTATAAATATCCCCTATTATGGACAAAAGGGATAAGTCTGAGGGGCTGACTTTTACTTTCTTTCTCTTATCTACTATGAGGCACCGCCTCAATTTTTCTCTGATTCGTTATCTTTTGTTCTTCCTTCAACAAACAAGCAGGAGGGAAACACACCAAAAATCTCCCAAAAAATCACTCAAAATTCATATTCATATTACACCGATTATTCACGGAATAGGGGATTTTGTAACAACAAGAGGGAGAAGTGCAATGTGAACCAATGAAGCATCTTTTTTTTTTTTTTTAATAATGCGATGCCACTTTCCTTTTTCAACAAAAGGTGGCGCCACCAAATTGTTCTCCATTTTATTTTTCCTTTTGTTGGACCCTACAATACCGCCATAGTTTCGTTTCCTTCTTGATTCGTAAGACAATTGTGTTTGCTGAGTTTGAAGTGTGCCATGGTTTGTACTAGACCAGATATCGCTCACGTGTTTGGAATTGTTAGTACATATCTTTTTAATCCTGGGAAATCATTGACAAGCTGTGAAGTGGATCTTGAGGTACCTAAAACGTAGTTCAAATAAATGTTTGAGTTTCGGCAAAGGAAACCCAGTTCTTGAGGGTTATACAACTGCGGATATGACATGTGACCTGGATAGTAGAAAATCTACTTCAGGGCTTGTGTTTACATTTGCAAGAGGTGTTTGTATCTTGCCCATCTAAATTGCATAAATCTGTTGCCTTATCGATTACTGAAGCCGAGTATATTGCAATGACAGAAGCAGTAAAAGAAATGCTTTGGTTGAAGAGGTTTATTCAACAATTGGGAATAAAGCAAGAAAGGTACGATATCCATTGTGATACTCAAAGAGCATTGGATTTAAGTAAAAATGTGATGTACCACTCTCGTACGAAGCACATTGATGTTAGATATTATTGACTACGTCAAGCAGTGGAAGAACAACAATTTAAGTTGGAAAAGATTCACACTGACAAAAACCCTCATGACATGATCTAGCCTTCTGAGCTGTGATCGGTTTCATTTCCCTTTCTCAAACCCTCGCCGCCTTAAGAGCAGAGCGACTCATCCGCTGCGCCACCGGCGTATCCGACCCAGATCTCCCTTTGCCTCCTTCGGCTACGCCTTTACCTCTTTTCGCAACTCGGCCTCCACGGCACGCACACGACAGAAATCTGTAGGAAATTAGGGTAAGATATCTCAGATTTTCGCCCAACATATTCAACTTCTCTGACTTTCTTTGATCAAATCTGAAGCTTTCAGCCCTCACGAGACTATCTTCCTTTTCCTCGTCGGACAGAGCCATCAAATTCACCAACCTTTAAGATGCTTTCTTTATCTTGTGAGCGACCAACAACTGCAACTACAGAGCCTGCACATATAGAATTTGCAGCAGGTAATTTTTCTGGTTTTTGCTTTGTGCTTTCGAATTCACCATATAGGTTTACTTTCAAACCCAGATTTTACAATTTGGCTATATTTGGACTCACCGTTGTTTATCCACTATATTCTATTCTTCAACAACTGATTAATGTTTGAAAAACATATTCTGAGTTTTGAAGTGATTGTAATCCCAAGAAGACTCAACAATATAGAGACTGAGAAAGTTAAAAGAGGAAAGCGGTTGTCGAGTGCGAGGCCCTCAAAGGGAAGCTCGACGAGACTGACTTTGTTGTCATGAAGCTGTTCGAGCTTAAGAAGAGCATCGACGATAAACCTATTTTTAAGAAAAGTCAACGTCTTTGATCTTAGAGAATGAGGGGAGTTTGAGGAATAGATGGGTGTCCAAGCAGGCCCGAAGGCTGTCCGAGAAGATTGGGATGCTGCAATTGGAAGGGCAGAGGTTGCAATTTGTCTTGATGAAGATGGATGATATGATAGAAGGGAGGAATAGGATGTAGGAGGGAGAAAAAAAAAATATGGCTGAAGGATTATATGTAAGGAAGGACGGGACATGGACATAGGTGTAAGAAGACGTAGTTTTGTGATTGCTTCTGGGTTTTGGCTGTCGACGAGTGAGCTACTGGTATGCGTGTTTTCGTGTTAACTAAAAGTTTTGTTTAAGTAACATTGCTTCTTCTTTGTTTATAAATGGGATTATGTTTAGTTACAAGTGACCTTTTTGTACCGGTTTATATATTATTATCATTTAACTTTGTTCGGGACTTATATTGGAGGTTTAATGTGCTTTTAACCCATTATTGTTGTCATGTGGTTACTTTGTTGAAGGTGAATGGTTAAGGAATGCATTCCGGTGGAAATAAACTATCAGACCATGGGTGGGAAGGTTGGGCCATTTTGATTATGTTCGACATTATTGTGTTCAACAATGGTTATTTTTAATTTAATTATTGTTTTTATTTTTCGTTAGTATAATTTGTCTAAACTCTTTTTTGATTGATTGCTTTTTGACCTTTACAATATCTGTAATGTAATTGTCAGACAAAATGATCAAGTCGATACTTCCAACATTGCACCATTTTTACAGGTAGAGTCCTTTTATTAAACTGTTGAAAAAGTTGTATGCAGTTGAGATATTCAATCAAGTTCAATCTTATTCAACAATAAATGGAAACACTTTTATTTATCAATTTTTCTACTATGAACTTTGGTCATTTGTTTTTTTTTTTTTAATTTAAGAGTCTTTTGACCTCAACCTTATGGGTGGTCTAACATATATATTTATGGTTCTCGAGAGTTAGTCCTTTTGCATTTCAATAGTTTCACTGTTTACAATTAACTGCAAGAAAATTTGGATAATATTGAGTTTGCCAGAGGTGATTCTAAGTCAAAATGGGGTTCTATCGAGCTGCATTGGGCCATTTGAAACACTTCGTGTGAAACAGGTGAGGAAACTGTTACCTTCTTTTGAGTATATTCTTGAATTGTTCAGGGGATTGATGGTGGATGTGTGAGTTTCAAATTTAAAAAAAAATAAAAAAAATAAAAAAAAAAAATTGTCGTGCATGCAATGGAAATGAATGTGACGTTGAAAAGGGATGCCATTGATTGCTTTGTCCAGATAGTCGGTGTCCGGATTAAGGATGTGGGCAAAAGAGGGATCCTTTTTAGATCCATTATATGGATGATATTCTTTGGCGACCTGGAAAGTTTCCTTCAGGGGATGTTTTATTTGGTCAACTGATATATCTTAAATC
Source organism: Striga hermonthica (assembly GCA_902706635.1). Taxonomy (NCBI): domain Eukaryota; kingdom Viridiplantae; phylum Streptophyta; class Magnoliopsida; order Lamiales; family Orobanchaceae; genus Striga; species Striga hermonthica. Next base: position 270,260 of record CACSLK010016925.1, read on the forward strand.
AGTTATAATATATTTTTTTGTCATTTTGGGTGAAAATACTTATAATGTACAGTGGTATTGTGTTTAGGGGCTGAGTTACCAGCTAGCTGCATTCGAGTCTAGATAAGACTTGGGTTTGCTGGCACACATAAGTTGTTTGAAAGGTGTGTGAGATTTCGTCGAAGTTCCCCATCGTTGGTATTCTGAGATTGTTTTAATAAACCATGAAGTCATTTAGACTAATGGCATTTTTTTGGGCCGAGTAAAACCATATCCAATGGGGAGGATCTAAATAAGACCTGTAAAATACTGAGTACCTGGCCCATTCATAGTCAATTGTATGGTTGATCAAGTGAAAAAAAAAAAAAAAATCTGAGAATTTACCTCTTACATTATATAAAGATGTATACAAGGTCTTATTTTATATATGGTTTGTGATTATAGCCTTTTAATATTGTTTTTGTAAAAGTGTTCTGGTTTCTTAACTATTAAGGTGTGAATTTACTAATCTTGTTTCACCAAGTTGTATGGGTTGTGTTTGCTTCTGTGAATGTAGCGAGGGTACGATTCTGCATGCGGACTTATATTTTTCAAAGATATTTTTGGTGTTCTTCTTTCGTTTTTGCATATGCATTTGTGTATTTTTTTTTATGCATTATCTGAAATGTCCCTACAAAAATGGTAGGGTACATATTGATTAGGGTATTTTTATTTTTATTTTTTTTGTTTTATTGTTTTATTATTCATAAATATATGTTGTGTTCAAAAGAAATTAAGGTTCTTGTACTGTGTATTAAATTAGGAGTTTATCATTTTTCTAAAATGCATAAATTTGATTGATTATTTAGTTTATTTTATTATAGAAAAACTGGATTAAATATTTGTTAAATATGTATCTGTATTTTTATTTTGGTTGAGTGTGGTGGAGGTAGGGTATGTGTTAAACCAAAAAATCTAGGCAGGAGTAGTTACAAGTCCCACTCTCAATTTGTTCTTCGTGACTGCCTTTCAAGTTCAGGGCATTGGAGCTTATGTGACGCCCCGTTCGTTTATGAATAATTTGGATTATTGTTATTATTATTATTATTTTTATCATTATTTGTGGCTATTATTATTGAATGTTAATTGTCTAAATGCTTAAATATTTTTTATGTACCTAATTGTGTTTATTATATATATATTAATTGTGGTATTTTATTTTAAATATTAAATACTATTTTAAATATTTTAATTATTATTATTGTAATTTTATTTCGTCAAACTGAGCATGTTCGAACCCCTCCGAAACCGCGCGCCCGTGAGCCGAGCTCGCGCCTAGGCGGCCGCCCCTCCCCTTCTTTCCTTGTTTGTGATGTGGTTTATGTTGGCAAGTGACTTGTAGGTTAAGTCACAATCCCTAGCTATATATATGGGAGAAGACATCCCTCTCCCCTCATCTTTTTTTTTTTT
>CACSLK010016925.1:325188-336730 GCA_902706635.1 Striga hermonthica
TTGTAGAGGGCCCACCCAGCCCTCTACAATTCCACACCACAGCTAACATTTGTCCTGTGGGTGCCAATTGAGGCTGGCATCCCCCACCTTCTCTCCTTGGAATTGCTCTTTTCTTTTCTTTGAAGCTGATTGACAAATTATGAGTTGCTGTTGAGAATTAGATTCTTCTTCCTCTGAAGCTCTTGTTCTTTTTCCTTTTGATTCCTGCTCTGTCACAATTGAGATAGGTGACTCTCTCAGAAGTCTGCCATCCCTACTTCTGTCCCTTCTCCAGGTCTTCAAAGGATGAGAAGTATTGCTTATCAAATTGTCACCAATAGTGAGCACAGGTTCTGTGGTGCAAGAGGTTGGCTCAATCTCCATAATTTTGCTTGATTCAACAATCTGCAGTGATGACTCAACCAGTTGACTCTTAGGCCTTGATGAATGAGAAGCCGAGGCTACTGAATCTTGCTCTTTTCCTTTACTATTTGCTGGTGAAAATTCTGATATAGGTATGATTTGCTGACTAGATTCAGCCTGTTGAGAAGAGGTATGTGGAGAAGGCATGCTGTTGTTTCTCGCAGGAGATTCTGAATAAGGGGTGCCTCTAGATCCTGAATTGGCATTATCAGACCATTTCTGCCCTTCTGTTGCCTTCATGAAGTCTCCATATTGACCTTCTTTTAGAGCATTATTATTAATATCTGAGATCCTTTTGGCACAACTTCTGTCCAAGTGCCCAATCATACCGCAATAATGGCAAAGATTTTGCAGCTTCTCATACTTAAACCCAACCTGTGCTGTTTGATCCCCTAACCTTATATTTGCAATCCTAGGAAGGGGTTCATCGAGATTTAATGTGACCAACAGCCTGAGATATTTACCTCCATGGTTCCCAGAATTAGCCAATACAACATTCTTCACATTCTTGAAGACTTTGCCAATTTTAAGCCCTACTTCTGTACTCAGCCAATTAATAGGAGTATTTGTAACTTGAACCCAAATGTTGAGTTCTTGAAAGCAAGAATGCTTACTTGATATTCCATGCCTCCATTCCTTCAGAACAAGATATTGATTTTCGAAGCTCCAGTTAATTCCGTTCGCTACCTTCTGTTTATCCTCTCTACTTTGAAATATGAATTGAAAGTAATTCGGGCTCAATTCTTTGATTTCCATACCTTGATGGAGCCTCCAGATGTTAGTCATTGTGCGTTTAACCCCGATCCAGCTCGCCGCTCTGTCACCCACTATTTTACCAAAGAGGCTTCTACTGCATTCCTCTGCACTTAGTTTGATATCCGTTTGAGCAATATCAATGAAAGTAGCTTCTTTATTTGAAAGCGAGAACTCCCGTAATTGCTCTGAAAGATCTTCTTCCTGGTTATCTGCCATGATCTGAAACCCAAGAACGAGAACGGATGCCCAGAAAATAACAAACCCGATCGATAAAAATAGGACCAAAAGAAGACAAGGAACAAGGACGCTAGCAGTAAAAGAAAGGATCTGAGAGCTGAACTTCAAAATGGATCGAAGATAGAAGAATCAATGATCGGAAAAAACCCTAAGCTCCCACCTGAGAGAATCCCCTAAGCTCCCACCTGGAATTACTAATTTAATAGTTGAATTTTAAAGTTGGACTTTAAAATTTAAAATTCAAATATAAATGTAATTATATTGAAAGCCTACTTAAAAGAGGAGATTTTATTTTACATGGGAGATTATATTTTGACCAATTAATTTTGAAAGTTAGTTTCATAAATTATGTGTCATTATATTTAATTAATATTTAATTAGATTAAAGATTAAAATTTAAAATTAAATAAATAATAATTATTATTGTTATTATTTAATATGGTAGATGAAAGTTGTTAATTGTTCTAACAACTATCAATCATCACCATTTTTAAATATAATAAAATAATAATTATTTAGATGTATTATTAAACCAATTCACCAAAGTCAACCATCATGTATATATATATCTATATTGACAACTTGATTAGTATTTTTAGATGTATATATATGTTGGATGCGGATGGTGAACAAATAGTGAATATAGTTCACAAACAAGATTTGTCCCATTTATTTTTGCTCACGGTTTTTTGAGTAAAAATAAAATAAAATAAAAATCTCCTCTTTTATTTGATTTCAAAATACCTATTCAATTCCAGGAAAATTTCTACTAGTGAAGAAATTGTTCTCGAAATCAGAATCTAAAAGGTGGACTTGATTAGAGGGGAGACACTTGGATCCCTTATGGTGAGACCCACGAAGACGGTGATAGCTACATAACCGGAAATTGATTTCCTCTCCGTCATCGCTTTACAAAGAAAATTAAAAGGTAATTTTAGAAATTCTCTACAAATCAAAATTCGTATTTTTACGTGATTTTAAAATATGCCGGTCGTAACAATCGCTATTTTAACCGAGGGGTTTAGTATTTATTAAATGCTTATTTATTTCGTATTATTTCTACTTCGTTTTACCTCATACGGTATAGCGAACCTAACAGTGGTATTAGAGCCAAGGTTTGCATCTTTAAACTCAGATTTTAATTTGTTTTTGTTTATATGATAAACATGTTTAACTGTTAAATTATATATTTTGTGTGTGATAAAAATGTTTTATATGATTTAATTTGGGATGAAATGATAACCTTGGGCATGAATCATAGAGATGATTCAGTAAATTGCATCAAAATTATTTGGTGAAATTTAACTTTGGTTATGCCTCCAGATTTTTATTTTTATTTTTTTAATTAATGGGATGGCTATTATATGCACATGTGATGTATATATATTACTTACATGACCTACTCCCATTATATTAATTATGTTTGGTGAGGTTGTTAGACAACCATCTTAACACCCATATCTCACAGAATCACTTATTATATATAATTGTATTATTATATATATAACTCATATGAGATGAGTTAAGTGTGTTATTATTCACGCAAGTGTTGCGTGATACTTTTCCTATTGGCACAACAAAATTTTGATCAAAGCACACAATTTTCTTGTTTTTTTTTTTTTTGAAAAAAACAACGTTTTAATTAAATTTAGATTTAAAAGTTAAATCTAAATTAATTAAATAAACTATTATGAATAGTTAAAGTTATTTAATCCCAAAATTAAATCAACACACAAAATTTGGTAAATTTATATGCTTTTAATTCATATGATGAATGTTTTTAGCATATATGGATGAGTTCATAAGATGTATGGTTTATTAAGGGATGATCATGAGCCTTTTATTCAATGTGATTGAATGTTTGTAATTTATCCAGACCTGCGAGTCTCTTATTCTATTATTTGTAATAATTTTAAAATTATTGCATCGAGAGTAGATTAAAATGTGAGTTTTCTAATTCTGATTGGAGGTCGTTCGATGAAAAAGGCCCACGTTTGTGTGGGTAATTTTACAAGTTCTAAATCTCGAAGGCCTGTACTTGTACGGGTAGATAAAATAAAATGTAATAGAAGTAGTTTTATTTATTTGTTTTATCACGTACATAGGCATAGATCCATTTTGGCTCGAATGGATCGTATAGGCAAGGTCGTGATCATCCCACCATATGCATGCATTAGATGTATGTTAGGTTTATTTATACTTGCGTTTCATGCGATGAATGATGCGATAAATAAACACAAGATGGAAAACGATGAGATCTAAAAAATGAACCCTAAAGAATTAATAAGATCAATTCTATATCAAATCAATCATGGATAAAAATAAGTTGGAACTTATTAATCCAGGCCTTCCATCAAAAGTAGATGACATGAGATGCTACGATGCTTTATCACTGACCATGAGTCGTGAGGTGGTTTTGTGTTGAAAGTTGTGATCCCTACTAAGTATAGAGATACTCGTGAGACGGATTCTCTTTGTGTTAAACATGAGTCGTGTGACATTCTGATGGGCCGTTATCATGAATGTTTGATGGGTTTGATTTAACACTTAGTAATATATACGATCATAAAATTGAGGTATATAAGGAAAAGTGAGGCAAAATATCTTGAAGGTTGTATAGTGATACAATTGTCAAAAGTTGACTACCAGTATAAATGTTTCATGCGTACTCATAAAATTGGGATAAGGAATATTTTTATTGGACTTCAAGACCACTATGAAAATTAGATTTTCATAATTAAAATGGGGTTTTAATTAAAATAGTGGGACATTTAATATTAAAGACCTAATATTAAATGAATATAAATTCCATAGTCTAATTATTTTCTGCTTCCTTTGTTGTTTTTGTAGATCAGTCTACTAAAATGGCTCAAAATTCAATTGCAAGTATTCTTGAGCAAAACAAATTAACTGAACTCAATTTTAATAAATGTTATCATTGTGGTAAATTGGGCATTGGAAGAGGAACTGCAAGGAGTACGACACACACGCCTCAACAAAACTGATCCACCGCTCAGGAAATCCCATCCTAGCCAGTGCCTCCCTAAGAAACGGCCCGACGAGCCAGGACCGCCGCGACTGAGCCGGACTGGAGCCGCGAACCAAAGCAAGCCTGAAAAGTTCAGGCATTTATTTTGTTGAAGTTAACTTATCAGTTAACGATTTTTCTTGAGTACTGGATACCGGTTGTGGCTCACATATTTGCAATGATCTACAAATGACGACAAGAAGTAATAAGCTAGAAAATCATGAAACAATCCTAAGGATGGACAATGGAGCAAGGTTGCTGCCAAAGCAATTGGGACTGTTTATCTAGCTTTAAATGATGGTGTAAAAATTTGTTTGACAAATTGTTTGTATGTTCCGGATGTTATAAGAAACATAATTTCTATTCCAGTAATGGATAGAGAAGGTTTTAAGTTTGTAATTGAAAATGGAAGATGTTCTATTTTCAAAGATACAACTTTTATATATTGTGGAAATTTGACAAATGGTTTATAAACCATTACACCACAAAGTCCCATCCTAACCATTCAACAAAATTAAATAATCATAGTTCATTCACAATTTGGCATGCTAGATTAGGTCATATATCTGAAAAAAGGATTCACAAATTGGGACCAAAACTCGACCTTAGGGGAGAGGAAAGGTTGTCTACATGTGAATCATGTCTTAAATGTAAAATGACAAAATCACTATTTGTTGGACAAGTGGAGCGAGCTAAAGGTCTGTTGGATTTGATCCATACAGATGTTTGTGGACCAATAAATGTTAGTGCCAAGGGGAACTACTACTATTTCATAACTTTTACTGATGATTATTCACGGTATGGTTATGTATACCTATTAAGGTACAAATCTGAAGTATTTAAAAAGTTCAAAGAATTCAGAAGTGAAGTGGAGAAACAAATTAGTCGTAGTATTAAAGTTCTTCGATCGGATCGAGGAGGTGCATATTTGACCAATGCGTTTTTTGATTATTTACGAGATAATGGGATATTTCACAGTGGACACCTCCTGGAACTCCACAACTCAATGGGGTTTCAAAAAGGAGGAATCGAACATTGTTGGACATGGTTCGATCGATGATGAGTTCCACTAGTTTACCTCTTTCATTCTGGGGCTATGCCTTAGAACAACAACACATATTTTGAATAGAGTGCCGAGTAAAGCTGTACCCAGCAAACCTTATAAGATATGGTGTGGTAAAACACCCTCGTACAAGTATTTGAAAGTATGGGGTTGTACTGTTTATGTGAAGTAGTTAGTGGGAGGTAAGTTGGATATGAGATCCATCTTATGTAAATTTGTGGGGTATCCAAGAGAGTCTATTGGATACTATTTCTATGATCCCTCTGAACAAAAGGTGTTTGTTTCGAGGAATGCTGTTTTCTTAGAAGAAGAATTTCTTTCAAATAAGAATGATGAGATTATAGAACTTAATGAAGAACCACAAATTATTCCACAAGTTGTCACATATAACATACCAATTGAGACTAGACCATCTGAAACACAACCTCTTCGGAGATCCATAAGGGTTTCTAGGGTGCCTGAAAGGCTGAACCTATTGTTAGAAAACAAAGAAGAGGGACTCTTTTTGGATAATGATCCAATAAGCTATGAAGAGGCAATGCAAGAAGATATTCAATCCGAAATGGACTCCATGTATTCAAACAAGGTATGGACCTTGGTTGATCCACCACAGGGTATTATACCTATAGGTTGTAAATGGGTTTACAAGAGAAAACGTGGTGTAGATGGAGAAGTGAATACTTTTAAAGCATGTCTGGTTGCAAAAGGTTATACTAAAAAACAAGGTGTTGATTATGAGGAAACTTTTTCACCAGTAGCAATGCTTAAATCTATTCGGATATTGCTGGCCATAGCTGCGTATTATGATTGCGAGATATGGCAAATGGAGGTGAAGACTTCTTTTCTTAATGGAAACATTAAGGAAGATATTTATATGAAATAACCACAGGGCTTCATATCCAGTGGGAGTGAGCAGATGGTTTGCAAACTTCAAAGATCCATTTATGAACTTAAACAAGCTTCAATGAGTTAGAATATCCGGTTTGATGAAAAAATCAAAACGTTTGATTTTCATAAAAATCTGGATGAACCATGTGTTTATAAAAAGGTTAATGAGAATGCAGTTGCATTTGTTGTACTCTATGTTGATGACATTCTACTTATTGGAAATGATGTAGGAATGTTGCAGTCAACAAGGACTTGGTTGTCTAAATAGTTTTCCATGAAAGATTTGGGAGAAGCATCTTTTATCCTGGAGATAAAGATCTATAGAGATAGATCTAGAAAGATGATCGGACTATCCTAGTCAATGTACATAAATAAGGTGCTAAAACGATTTAGCATGGAGGAATCTAAACGTGGATATCTTCCAATGAGTCATGGTATTTCACTTTCTAAGGCAATGTCTCCAAAGACGCCTGAAGAAAGAGAACAGATGAATCATGTACCTTATGCATCAGCTATTGGTAGCATTATGTATGCCATGTTATGTACAACACCTGATGTGGCTCATGCACTTAGTGTAACGAGCAGATATCAGTCTAATCCAGGTGAAGAACACTGGAAAGCCGTTAAAATGATTCTTAAGTACTTGAGAAGGACTAAGGATATCTTTATGATATACGACAATGGAGAACTAAAACTAGAAGGCTTCACTGATTCTAGTTTTCAGTCTGATAAAGACAATTCTAAATCCATGTCAGGATACATATTTACCTTAAATGGAGCAGCCGTAAGTTGGAAAAGTTCCAAACAAGAAACAACTGCTGACTCTACAACTGAGGCTGAATACATTGCTTCATCAGATGTTGCAAAAGAAGCTGTTTGGATACGGAACTTCATTCAAGGGTTGGGTGTAGTACCGTCTGTTGTTGATCCAATAATGATTTATTGTGATAACCATGGGGCGATTGCGCAAGCAAAAGAGCCAAGATCTTATCAAAGATCCAAATATATATTGAAAAGATACCATTTTATTAGAGAAATCATTGGTAGAGACGACGTCATAATGGATAGAGTCGACTCAGCAGAAAATATAGCAGATCCCTTAACTAAGCCTTTATCACATAAAGTATTTGAAAGACATCTTGAGAAGATGGGTCTGAAATACATGGGTGATTGGAACTAGGGCAAGTGGGAGATTGTTAGAGTAGAATACCCAACGTTCCAATCAGATTGGATACATTCTACTTGTAAAAACAATTTATTGGAATTTATATTAATAAAAGGCATTATTTTATCTTATGTATTTGCATATATTTGAACAAATGATAAAGTCCCTAGATCATTAATAGCTATAAGGTATGGTTACGCATTGGATGGTAATCATGGAACATGCCTTGAAAGCTGTGATCTTAAATAAAGTTCCAAATCGATGGGTATTTCGAGATGGGATATCGAATAATCCGGTAAGACTTGCACATATGATGTATGCTTGTTGGACAAGAATGTTTCATTCCATCAACATTAGCTTTGGATGCATATACATATATGTAGGTGCTTGTTAGTGAATAAGTTCACTGAGCATGACCGTATGAAAATTCTTAAATGGAAGTTTTACTGTCGAATAAAATTTTTTTATGTTGCAATAGTACATGACTGATCCTTTGACTTGAGGCACGATAGTAATCTTGTGCATGTTATACTTTACTTTGATTTATCCTTTGATTACTGGATAATCATAAAAGGGATATTTTGGGTATTGTATTAATATGTATGGAGATTTATCAGTGGCCAATAAAGAATTCGACACTTATAAGGATAAGTGAATTTCCTATGTTTTTCATAGTTTGTGATTCAAAGACCTTGGCCAAGGCAAGATGAATATGGATTCATAAAGGAATCACTAAACTTGTAATGGAATCATAGTTATTAAATCAAATGGGTTTCGACTAAAAACCATACCCAAGATTTAATCGGGAAATTAGTTGTCGAAAGGATTTTACATGTATGCACTTGCAATTGAAAAGGTTTACTCGCTATTTCACTTAACACTAGATAATCATGCTACTTGCTAGGTGTTCCCATGATTTGTGGGTTCTTGAAATTAAGGAGTTAATTTCAAGAATATAAATTAATTAGATTAATTTAAATTACAAACTAGTTGTAAACCCACTACTAGTGTTAATAGTGAACCTAAAAAGGTCACACCAAATTTTAGATGATGACAATATTGCAACTGGTATTTCCAATAGTTGGATTAATTGACATGTCTTAATTAAATAATTTGATTATTTAATTAAATCTAATTTTGATTAGATGTCAATTAAAGGAATATAATAAATTAATCAATTAGATTGATTAATTAGGATTTGGATAATAATTAAGTAATTATTGGAATTACTAAATTAATAGTTGAATTTTAAATTTAGACTTTAAAATTCAAAATTCAAATATAAATGTAATTATATTGAAAGCCTACTTAAAAGAGGAGATTTTATTATACATGCGAGATAATATTTTGACCAATTAATTTTGAAAATTAGTTTCATAAATTATGTGTCATTATATTTAATTAATCTTTAATTAGATTAAAAATTAAAATTTAAAATTAAATAAATAATTATTATTATTGTTATTATTTAATATGGTAGATGAAAGTTGTTAATTATTCTAACAACTATCAATCATCACCATTTTTAAATAAAATATAATAATAATTATTTAGATGTATTATAAAACCAATTCACCAAAGTCAACCATCATGTATATATATATATATATCTATATTGACAACTTGATTAGTATTTTTAGATGTATATATATATATATGTTGGATGCGGATGGTAGAACAAATAGTGAATAGAGTTCACAAACAAGATTTGTCCCATTTATTTTTGCTCACGGTTTTTTGAGTAAAAATAAAATAAAATAAAATAAAAATCTCCTCTTTTATTTGATTTCCAAATACCTATTCAATTCCAGGAAAATTTCTACTAGCGAAGAAATTTTTCTCGAAATCGGAATCTAAAAGGTGGGCTTGATCAGAGGGGAGACACTTGGATCCCTTATGGTGAGACACACGAAGACGGTGATAGCTACATAACCGAAAATTGATTTCCTCTCCGTCATAGCTTTACGAAGAAAATTAAAAGGTAATTTTTGAAATTCTCTACAAATCAAAATTCATATTTTTACGTGATTTTAAAAGATTCCGATCGTAACAAACACTATTTTAACCGAGAGGTTTAGTATTTATTAGTTAAATTCTTATTTATTTCGTATTATTTCCGCTGCGTTTTACCTCATTTGGTATAGCGAACCTAACAAGTCCAATCAATGACTATCCCAACACTTAAACAACATACAACCCAGCTCACATTAGTCACATAAGTATGCATTTACAAAGTAAATTCTATTTCTGAAAACACAACATAAGTTTTTCAAAACTTCACCCGAGCAGCGTTTTTAAAATCAACATAACTATCAGCACACACATCATATGAATATGATTGAAGTTGAATTGGAACCCTACGACATGTATCTACAATTATTATGAAGACACCAAAAATAAATAAGGTCATTTACCAAGAGATAATGCAGCAAACATTCATAACAGAGAAGCAGTCAAAAATTGAGAACATGCAACTGACCGGACTTCAGTAATTGCTATATAACTGAATCTACAGACATGTTTTTAATGTGATTCAAAAACCACATGGAAGATCACTCAATTATCTACATCTTTGCTGAAGATCACATTGGCAAATAAGGGAATTATTAAGGAGCTTAAACACAAAACAATTGATTCATAAAATCTGCCTGAGACTAACTTATGATATAAACAGTACCTCAGTATTGATCTTATAAATCATGCTACAGACCTCCAAATGACATGATTTAAAAGCCAACAGATAGTCAATGAATAAGGCTACAAAGTTCATAAAGACCTCAAAAGAAAGTAATGGCATTTAGCAGGTCATAAAATTACTAACATTATGAATCTAGATGCAGCTCGACAAACCTAGACATGGTTGTGCACAACTTCAGTAAAATGGACCTAATTCATACTACACATAATATATTGACATGATTCTTGCATATTTAGAAAGCATAGAGGCAGCCCTACAACTTTCATTTAGACCCCAAAAGCAGATAAGGTTATTACAAAGGGATAAAAGCAATTTACATTTTAGAATCAATTTCTGCCAAAAGTACAAACTCATTTCTTGCATATCCTAAATCAATTAAACATTACTTGAGCCACAAATATCATATCATCATGAAACGTACCTCATCAGAAAGCTAAGAAACAGGCCTATAACTTTTATGAAGATCACAATTTTCATTTGAGCACATTAAGACAGACCAAACAGGCAAAACATTAAAAATGAACTTGCTGTCGGGTTTACAGAAAAATGTTCGCACAATATTTTTTTAAATATCATAACTCACTCAATTTAAATTGTATTTGTGTAAGAAAAATATAGATTATATTCAACTTTCAATTCTTTCTCTGAGAGCTCCGATTCTCTCTCTGAGAGCGTAGATTTTCCGGTCATTTTCAACGATTATTATCCGATTTCTATACCTTCCTTCATTTCTATTTCATTTGCTATGGTTTCTAGCTTTATCCCCTCCCCACTCGACCTATAATTTCTCGTTTCCCTTTGTTAGTCGATCTAGGGTTTCTCTGGTTCTGATTCTCATGGACCATACCCAATCCTCATCTTCCGATGATGAACTCTCCGATCGCCTCAAGGTCTTCTCGCTATCTGAAAGAGAAGGCACCGTCTATGACATTGCCCAAGAAGATATCAAACTAAGTGATGATGAGTTCCAAAGGAGTCTCCTTGGCAAAGTCATTGGAGATAGGCCAGCTAGTTGGATAGGGGTCAAAAGAACTATGTCTTAGATATGCAAGCTTAGTCATCCCATAGAGGTTAAGGAATTGAGTCCCAACTACTTTTAGTTCACATTTCAGAGTAGAGAGTGTAACACCCCGGAATAATATTATATTAATAGCTCGACTTATTTATCGGTATTAGTATTATTTTAATTATGCAGAGAATTATTAATAATTAATTGCATAATTTAATTATTACTAAGCCCAAGTAGTATTTTAATCGAGCCTAGTAGCAATTATTTAATCGAGCCCAAGTTGTTAAAATCGAGCC
>CACSLK010016925.1:338079-355908 GCA_902706635.1 Striga hermonthica
GAATATGTAGCTAAAATGCCCGGTTTTTGATAAATATGAAAAGACCTCGGAATTCGATGAAACTTTCACGAAAAATCCTATAAATGCTAAATATGTCATGGTTTAAATTTCATAATTTATAGAGGTCGTTTGGCATGCCTACAAATTCAGAACTTTAGCTGCTTTGGTGAAAACCTTAGAATTTATCCAGTTTAGACTTGGCTAAAATCACTAGAAATCAAGTTGAATTTAAAGTTTGAGTTTTTGACTTAAACCGAGATAGATAGCCGGGTGAGTAGAGAACCCTAGTTTGACCTTTTTCGGTCAGTCCAGATGAACTCTAGATCCGAGTAGAAAAGTTGTGCGTCGGTGGATGTCGTGTCCGTGCGTATGTACCCGGACCACAGTTAAACCGAGTTGCACCTAGTCAGACGAGCAACCGCCCGGCTCAGATCGAGCCGCTGGTCCAGTTTAGCTGAATCGACCCGGATAGTATGGGCGATTCGAGAATAGAAGTTCGGAATATCGGTTTGAGAGTGAACCGAGTTTCAGTATTTTTCCGAACCCAGTCAGATAAGTTATACCAGATAAATCAGATAAGCAGACCAGACTTAGAAATATTTCAGAGAACTCTAGAATGCCTTAAAGTCAGCAAATCTTTTCAGAACAGCTCAAAGCATCTAAATCCAGATTAAATGATATTTTAATCGAGCGAGAGAACCGAGTAAGATTTATTAATAATAAGAATCAAGTATTTATTTGAGCTTAGTACTTAGTACATTTTGCTCGAATATTTTTGTAGCTTAAGGAGAGTCGAGCCTCCGACAGCTACCAGTCAGTTAGCATTTGCCTAGCAGTAGCAGTTATCAGGTGGGGGTCACGTACTGGTTATACAACATCTTTAATTTCCGTACCATGTCCGAGGTATGTATGAGAAATAGATAGTTCATCATGAGGGAGGCCGTGGCGGGACTTAATGTTCCCCCGTGATTCTGAGGGAGGCCTTAATTGGCCTTAATGATCCCCCGGAGTGTGCACATGATTGGCTTTTAAGCCCCAGGGTCTTTATGACCACCAGATGCCCCAGTTACAGTTTCAGTTCAGTTCAGTTCTTATATACTTAAAGTCATGATATTGTTATTAACGATGTTGCATAATTAAGTACTGGTCTTTGCAGAGCATAGCGGTTTTGCTCATGCCCCCACTATGTTTTTCAGGTGACGGGGCGGCGCGTGGCGCGTGAGATTTCAGTGGTGGTCATGGTCATTTGCAGTCTTTTTGTAACGCATCTGCATGTCATTTATTGAACATGTACTATTATTACTATGCGTATACATATTATGTTTCAGCTTCCGCATATTCAGACTTAGTATGTATTATGAGATTATCAGACTTATGCATGTATAATGCCTTTATCTCCGTGGTACCTTTATATAACGGATTTGATTAGGTTGCATGTATTTATTTACGTCTGTATGAGAAAAAGTTTAAGTTAGTAGCATCCCGCAAGTTAGTATGAGTATTTTCGAAAATAAAGTTTGAGTTTTTCGAAAATAAAAATAAAAAATTTTACTCTGATTTTATAAATTCTAGAAATAATTAGGCGGGGTGTTACAGAGAGGACATGAAGAAGGTATCTTATGGCACAAATTGGAGCTTTGAGAATCAATACATAATTCTCAAAGAATGGACAACAAATATTAGCAGCAATCATCCCAGCTTCAAGGAACTTGACCTGTGGGTTCAAATCCAGGACATTCCACTAAACTGGCTGAGTACGAAACTTGGATTAAAGATAGGGCTGGCATTTAAAAAGCTCAAAAATGTAGTCATAGCTACAACAGACAACCATGGAGGCAAGATTCTGAGGCTTCTGGTCACGCTGGATATAGATGAGCCTCTACCAAGAATAGCAAAAGTAAGATTGGGAGAGTAGATAGTTACTGCAAGTTTCAAGTATGAGAAGCTTATGAACCTGTGTCATTATTGTAGGATGATAGGGCATTTGGATAGAGGCTGCAAAAAAAAGATGGAAGATGTCAAAAACAAAGTCCTCAAAGAAGGCCAATATGGGGATTGGATGAAAGCAGCTGAAGGTTATAAATGGGGCCCAGTCAGTTTTTCTGACTCAAGAACTTCGCCAACGCCAAAATCTCCACCTCCAACAGAGGCTGACCAAGCTCATCCCCAAACAACACCTTCTAATCAAAGGAGTTTGAGCAACCAGTTAATACCCAGTCAGGAAGGAACTTTCTCACCAGCGAAATCCAGAGGCACCACTTCTCAATTCTCAGCCGACCATCAAACATCAAATGCTGAGAACAATGAATACTCTCCATTACAAATAGTGGAGTCATCTATAATGGAAATTGAGAAGGAACAAAATTTAAATTCTCAAATGTTGCTACCTTCTCAGGAGGTCCCCACTTCATCATCCCCAGTCCTTAAAACCTGGAAAAGATCTGGCAGCAATATGGGTAGACTGCAAAGAGCCTCTGAACCTTCACAGATCATCAACTAGTTGATAAAAGGAAAAAGGACCAGACAGAAACAAGAGCCTAATGAACAAGCAGGAGAGGCTGAGGTCAACAATAAAGGTTCTTCTAAAAAACTCAAAACTATTTCTGAAGAGGTGGGGGTCGCCAGCCTTGAGTGGCACCCCAGTGGTCAGTGCTAGCTGTGGTGTGGAATTGTAGAGGGTTGGGTGGGCCCTCTACAATTTCCCAAATCCGAGAGCTATTAAGAGCTCACCACCCCCTTTTTATTTTTCTTTCAGAAACCAAAAAACAAAATACTTTTGTTAAGTCTGTAGGTAGGAAGTTGGGTTTTTTCTGATAGGATGTCTGTGGTTGATCCCTTAGGCCTTAGTGGAGGTCTACTTTTGTGTTGGGATCCACAGGTCCAGATTATTAATTGCATCTGTAAATCTTTTTACATTGCTGTTCAATTTCAACTTAACTCCCAGGCTCCTCAATGGGGGATTTTTGTGTACTTCAATGCTTGCAAACCCATAAGATATGACCAGTGGCAGGAATTTGTTGAAGATAAACCTTCTTGGGAGAGCCTATGGTTTGCCATTGGGGACTGGAAAGACATAAGAGCAAATTCTGAAAAATCAGGTAGAATTACAAGAAGCCCTCCCAACTGCCAACCCTTCAATGATTTCATTAATGATATGGAGATGGAGGAAATCCAATTGGAGGGGTACCCCTACACTTGGTGCAACAACAGAGCTGATCAAGATCTTGTGGAAGAATACCTGGATAGAGCATTTGTCTCCCCTGACTGGTTTCAAATATTTTCAAATGCCTCAATCTCTACTCTTGTAAGGAGTGCCTCAGACCACACCCCTCTGCTCTTTGATTTTGGCTTACCAAGGGAAAGGAAAAAATCAAGATTTCACTTTGACAAGAGGTGGATAGGCAAAGAAGGCTTTGAGAAAACTGTTCAACATGCTTGGAGGACAAAAGTTGCTGGATCTCCCTTTTATCAACTCAAAGAGAAGATCAAACATGTCAGACAAGCACTTCTCATCTGGAGCTCCAAATTCCAGACTCAGAATCAAGCTCTCATATCCCACTTAACCAACAAGCTGCAAATACTAAACAAAGAAAAATCTGGTAGTTAATGGGAAAGCTGGGAAAACACAAGAAGAGACCTGGAAAAAGCTCACAGATAGGAAGAAATGTTCTGGCAGTAAAAAGCAAGGCTGAAATGGTTGAAGGAAGGAGACTCCAACACCAGATTTTTCCACAACCTCACCTTGCAAAGAAGAAGATTCTATGCTATTACAAGACTTCTTACATCCAGAGGCCAAGCAGTCACATATCAGAAAGATATTGCAGCTCACATAGCTGAATTCTACAAAAACCTCTTCTCTTCTGAGGGCAGCTGGGGAGGGGATGCTATGCTCACTCTCATTCCTACCACAATCACATCAAAGTTGAATGCTGCTCTTCTTAAGCCAGTAAAAGAGGAAGAAATCAAAAGCTCTTTATTCAGCTTGCATCCTGAAAAAGCTCCTGGGGAGGAGGGTATGAATGCTCTTTTCTATCAGCAATTTTGGACACTCATCAAGGATGATCTTGTGGTAGCTATTCTTAGTTTCTTCCAATCTGGTATGATTCTTTCTTACTGGAATCACACCATATTATTTATTATTCCTAAGTGTCACAACCCAGAAACTCTGTCTCAGTTTAGGCCTATTAGCTTATGCAGTGTGGTTTACAAAGTTTTATCTAAAATTCTTGTACAAAGATTGAAGCTATGCTTAACTCAGTGCATCAGTGAGCACCAATCAGCCTTTATTCAGGGGAGACAACTATTAGAAAATGTATTAATTGCACAAGAGGCATTCCATTATTTAAACAGGCACTCTTCTGGTAGAAATTACTTTATGGCACTCAAACTTGACCTTGTTAAGGCATTTGGCAGAGTTGAGTGGATTTGTCTTAAAAAATCATGCTGCAAATGGGATTTCACCAGGATTTTGTCAAGCTTATTATGGTGTGTGTTGCCTCTGCATCTTTTTCTTTCAAGGTTAATGGAGTGGTAAGTGGGTATGTTACTCCTTCCAGGGGAATTAGGCAGGGGGATCCTTTATCCCCCTACCTTTTCATTATTGTGGCTGGACTCTTATCTACTTTAATCACTGATGCATGCAATAAAGGACATCTGCAAGGCTTTATTATCCAAGAATGGTCCTGTTCTTTCACATTTACTATTTGCAGACGACTCCTTATTCTTTTGCAAGGCTGGGGTGGATCAAGCTTCTTTTCTTTTGAACTTGTTGGAGCAATACAGATTATTTTTAGGCCAACAAGTTAACTTACAGAAATCTGTAGCCTTGTTTAGCAAGAATACACGTTTGTAGCTCCAGCATTCTATATGTCAAATTCTCAATGGAATAACTTCTCACAGATCTACTAGATATTTGGGACTTCCCCTTGGAATTGGGAAGTCAAAAAAGGAGGTATTTAATTATATCCTTACTTCTGTCAAATCAAAACACATAACAGCTGGAAGGCCAACCTCCTAAGCACTGCTGGAAAGGATGTTCTACTCAAGGCTGTGATTCAGGCCTTCCCATTATTCTCTATGTCTTGCTTTAGAATCCCCATCTCTCTTTGCTCTGAATTATCTAAGCTGTGTACTGAATTTTGGTGGAGATCAGGCAACCAAGAGCATTCTGGCATCCACTGGAAACAATGGACTCTCCTTGCTCTTCCAAAGACTAAAGGAGGACTGGGGTTTCTAGACTTCAGACTTTTTAACCAGGCCCTCATTTGTAAGCAGTTGTGGAGGATAGCTACCAACCCTCAACTTCTGGTCAGTAAAGTTCTCAAAGATAGGTACTTTTCTAATCACTCCATTGCACATGCTGTTAAATGTTCTAATGGGTCTTGGCTGTGGAACTCTTGGATGGATATGATGCCTATGTTCTCAAAATGGCTTAAAATTGAAATAAGGAATGGAGCCACTACTAGAATTGCTGATTTTAATTGGATTCCTTCACGTACTAAATCTGTGCCTAATCTGATGGAGTTGGCTAGGGATCATTTAATCTGGGTGAAGGATCTTATGTTAGATAATGGGAGGGAGTGGAATTCTTGGCTTATTAAGCAGGTTTTCTCTGATCAAGATAGTGCTGCCATTCTTAGTATCAAGACTCTTAAACCAGACAAAGAAGACAAATTTTTGTGGGGTCTCCATCAGAAACCAATGATGATATTCTCCTAAAATAGCAAGAATATCTGGTGGAGGACTCTGCACCCAGTAAGGTCGACACAGTCAGTCAGTAGTGTTCTCTGTTGCTTCTACTTATGCTCACTTAGCCGATAATAAACTTTCTTTACTGGATATCCCTGAATGCAGCACTTCCTCACCTCAGAAGCAAGCTATAATTTTCAAAAGCTGGAAACTCAAAATTCAGAACAAAATAAACACTTCTTGTGGAAATGCATCTCTGGTACCTTACCTGTAGCCACTCAGCTCATAAAAAGGGGCATTGACATTGATATAACCTGTTCTATTTGTGGAGCAGCTCCTGAGACTCTAGAACATCTGTTCTTTTTCTGTCCCAGATCTATCAGGTTATGGGAGCTTTCTCCAGTTCAGTGGGACCCTCAGACCTGCAATAATGATTCATTCAAAGGATGGTGGCAACAAATCTGCTCTCTTGGCTCCTCAGATGTTGCTGAAGCACGAATCCAACTCTCCACATACTTGCTTTGGTGGCTCTGGAAGTCGAGAAATCTTTGGGTGTTTCAAAAATCTCTTATGCCACCACACAGAGTGATTCTAGCGGCCCAAGCTGACTGGTTGGAGTTCACTCAACCTGGTGGTCATCCTTAGATAGTTTTTTTTGCTTTGGTTGTTTTCTTTGGTTGTTTGTGCTACTTTGGTTTTTGTTGGGTTTGGAGACTAATTATCTTGCTAGGCTTTGTAGCAGTGGCGGGTGATTAGTTTCCTTTTAGTTTCTTTGATTTTATTTTCTTTGTTGAGGTTCTAGGCCATCCTGTATGTGCCTCTCAGTTTTCATTTTCGGTTGTTGGTTAGTTGGTTTGTACTTTGTACTCTTATTCCCCTTGAGTTTTAGTAATACATCCTCTGTCGACTCGAGAAAAAAAAAATTGGATTTGTGAAAATCCAAAGCCAGAGAAAGCTAACAGGACGGACTACATTTTATATGAAGAACAAAACATCAGTTAACGGGTTCCTGATGGCCTTATCAGAGGCACAACAGAGAACGCACAAATGAGATTAATCATGGAATAATCACATCATACGATTATATTCAACGAACGAACACAACAAAATGAATTAATAATCCAACAATGAATGATTTCAGTGAGCACAATAATAATCGAACGATTATCACGAGTACGAACATAAATAATACGGAGGTTTGAATCAGGATTACCCGTCTTCGGGAGTTTATAAGCTATAAGAGTACGGGTTAGACAATGGAACTCAGAACTCCTCGAACGCTTAGAAAGTAACTCCAACGAACGAGACCTGGGTGACTGCTCGTGAATAGAGGATGACACTGACCTAAAAAATGGCCGACGAAAATGACTGCCAAAGGTTCGGACGCGTGGAAAAGAGTCTGGTTGCCAGAAATTGAAGCGCTTGACTATGGTGGACGACGACTGGACAGGACCTGAACTTCCTTTCGAGCAGATGGTGGCACGACGGTGGTCCTTGCAATTTTCGGCGGCCGAGAGCAGATCGCTAATGGTGATGATGATCGTCGGGAGCTCGCGGTTCTCTTTCCTTTTCTCTCTCTTTTTTTAAAGGGGAGAGGGAGACGAGGGATGGAGAGATGAGAGGTTTTCTTCTTCTCTTCGCTTACATGCATGCGAGAGAGAGATAGCGACGATGGTGAAGCTCGCGAGAGAGGGTTGAGAGATTTATTCTCCTTTTTCTTTCTGCACGCCAATCGCGAGCGAGATGGGAGAGAGAGATTTGGGTAGCGGTGAGTGTTTGAGAGAAGAAGAAGATCCTTACGAGTTGTAAATACTGCTAGGTTAAGGAGTTCTACTTTCCAAGTAAACATCAAAACGCAAGAGATAGAGAGAGTGAGAGCCGGGTTTGGATCGTGCGGGTCTGGGTACGGCGCACGGGCTCGGGGTCTCTTCTCAAGCTCGACTTAGCAAATAATAATAGCTCGGTTCAATCTTATTAAGATACGACTAGCTATAAATATATTAAACTGGACATTATATATATATATATATATATATTACACACAATAATTATTTAATAATAAGGAAATAAAATAATTAAACAATTTGGCAATTAATATAAATTAAACAATTAATATCACGAATGATAATAATAGTAACAAATAATACTCGAAAAACTCATAAATAAATGGGGCATTACAGCGGTTCTCCTCTTGGTTCGACTCTCTGTAAATATTCGAAGTTCGGCTCAAACGCGACGATAATTAAATTAAACTGACTAATATATACAGATATATTGATGGGTCTATTCCCAGATCTAGAATGAACTGGTAGGAATGAGCTCGGATCTATCTGGATCGCCTCTGAACCGCCATTAGACCGCGAGAATACCTGCACGAACTTGACGCCGGAGGTGTTTCCGGCGAAGAGCCTCCGACGCTCAAGTCAGTATGAGAGAGGAGAGAGAGAGAGAGAGAGAGAGAGAGAGAGAGAGAGAAAGCTGCTCTGGGGGAGCAGCAGCTTTGGAGAGCAATATGAAAATGAATGGGAGTTAGGGTTTTAGGGCTACCTCTTCTCCTTTTTATAGGAGGGAAAATTACCCGATATGCCCAAAATATCCTAGGTCGGTGGTCTTGAAATGTCCAAATTGCCCCGGTTGATTCGTCTCTCCCTCTTGCTGAGTCACCTTCCAGATCCTTCTTATCCCTTGAAGTACCAACAGGTTCATGAGGAACATGTCATGTGGAGTCGTCATCATGCGTATTGGGTCGACATGTGAAGAGTCGACCTCGAATAGGGACAATTCCTTCTAGGTTCTGATCTCTGTGGTTAGAATATACTGATTTTATTGAAACTGACTTCGACAGGTCGGCTTAAGCAAAGTCGACCTCGAGGCACCGGCCTGCGGGGGTGTTGTTAGTTCTTGCTTTGCTACAAGTCGACTTAGTGAGGGTTATCCTAAACATCTCGATGAGCCGACGCCGAGATATTATCGGTTCTTAGTTTTAGGGTTGAGTAAAGCCTCTTAACCGACTTGTCTTTATCGCGGCTATATCATCTAGTCCCCCACCCCCAACGAATTACTGTAAGCAAACAGGTGCTTAAGAGTAATCACAACGACTCGATTTTTGCGTTCTCTCGACTCCAATTACATGGTTTACCTTAGATTTTCTCGCATCCTGTCATACAAGTCGGTCGTTTCCCCTTTCTTTTTTACTCATGATTATCCTCAAGGATAACTCTGACACTGTCATCCCTTTTGAATTTCGAATTTCAAAAACTTTTGAAGTGACACGCGTCACTTCAATCGCCGTCTCTTCGTATTCCACACTTCATCTGAGCCGTTGACTTCCCTGTTAATCTAACGGTCATCATTCGTTCTTGTCATATATAAGTATAGTTGATCTTCTCCTTCAAACACTTTTTACTTTCTGAATTTCTCAATCTCTAAGTTTCCTCTGCAACTCCGGCGATCTCATTTTCTCCGGCAAATTTCTCCAACAACTCCGGTGTTCAAGTCAATTCCTCGAGCCAATCATGAGTAAAATGGGTAAGTGTTTGATCTATTCCCCATCAATTTACCTCTTCCTTGTTATTTTTTTGGGTTTTCGATTTTGCTTGCTTTGTTTTTAATATCTGGATGAGTTCTTCGTGATCTTCAAGTTTCTTTTCTTTTTATTACAAATTTCGTGCTAGATCCTTTAGGCGCACACCCCACTTCGACTTGCTGTTTCTTTATCATGTCGGCCTTTATTAGTTTGTTTTTTCTTTTTTCCCGAATCGCCTTATGTCGACCTGATGACCTACTTTCGTCGAGCCATGACGTATCGCATCCTTGCTTTTTCCCTTAGTCGATTGTTTACGAGCCGACTTTATTTTACTTGATTTTATTTCGTGGACTGATCTTTCGACTTTGATGTTTTCTAGCTTTCCATTCCGACTCTTCCCCCGATACACTTGACTAATTGATCGATGGAGGCCTCCGTCAATCTGATTCAGTTGAGATAACTGGCTATAGGATGACTAACATTTCTCCACATTCTTCCTCTTCTCACGCCTCTACGCCGAAAGTCGACTGGGAAGAATACGATCCAGAGCTTCTAGAGGGTGGCTTGGTGGAGATTTGAAAGAGTCCTTCACGAGTGGATTCCCCTCGCCTCGATCTGTTTCCTCGAGGTATTCCCCTTAGATTGTTAGATATTCCTGTGTATAAAACAAGTCCTGTACCTATATCAATAACTACTCCTCTCATCGACCCTCGAAAGGTTGTATCGATAGCTTGTCCTCTGGCCAAATTGGCCATTCTAAATCCTTTCTCTTATGCCTCTGCAGCTCAAATCGAGGGCTTCAGGCAATTCAGTGGGCTTCCCTCCGATTGGGAGTTGGTCGCTCTGGGTCCTGATAACGACTTCGCCCGCCCCCCACAGGGTTGCCATACTTTTTTCAATGACCAGATTATTTTCGGTCTTCATTTTCCTATTCAAGATGAACTCTTGTCGATAAGTAACTTGTACAGTATCCCAATAAATCAATTTTCTCCCAATGCTCTTTGCATCATGATAGCTTTTATAGTTGTCTCTCGCATAGTAGTTCGCTTTTTTTTTTGCCCGAATTCTACTTCTATTGCTATAGTTATCGACTTCAGAAGGGTGCTCATTGCCTGGTCCACCGATCCGGCATTTCTTTTCTTGACGACCTTTCTTCGAATATCACCGAATGGAAGTCAAAGTTTGTGTTAATTTGCCCTCCTGCCGGTGCCTACCCTTATGTAAATAACTGGATAACCATGAAAGTGAAACAAAAGAAGCGACCTCGGTCCGCGAACTTTGAGAAACTCTTAGAGGAGCTTAATAAGCACACTTACAGTGCTCGTCGGATAATAAGGGACCGTGAACTGGTCAATCACGCTAGAATTGTTATTCACGAGGATCTTCCTCGCCTCGATGATCCTCGTAACTTATTTAATGGTTCTAGTGATTTTGTCTATGTTTATCTTTGGTCGAGGATTGGTTCCATACTTCACCAACTGTCGCATGCTTTTCTCTTGTTTCAGTCCAAGCACTCAAGCGCTTTGAGCTTAAGAAGAAACAGTCGGCTGATCAATTGGCTGCCGGCTCTGCTCCTCCTCCCCTCGGCGCGTCGGGGTCAAAATTTGCCGCCGCGGCCCCTGAGACGACCGCTGCGCGAAAATCCAGAGTCGAGGTTCCTGGTGCCTCGAAGCAGCATAAACAGCCAGGCTCTGGTTCCCGCAAAAGGCCTCAAGATGACCGGGCCAACACTCTGATCCCTGATGACCTCAAACGTCGCAAAGTCGACAAGGGAAAAGAGAAGGTGGTTGAGAGGGCTACTCCTACCCCCGTTACCGTCAAAGACTTGGCGGTTAAGATGCCTTCTCAGCTCTGGAACCACCCAGAGCCATATAAAGTGGCTAAGTATCTCAATCCTACCATCCCCGAGGCCGACAAGAAACGTGTCGAGGGGAATCTTTATGAGCGCTCTAATTATGCTACTCAGATGCTTTCTAGGGTACCTTTCTTTCCTTCTACTGGTCCTTTTGTTGTATTCATTCGACTTAATTCTCGCTTATCTTGAATTGTATCTCCGCAGTTTCTGGCGGCGGTGCTCCCTTGCCTCGAAGAGTGCAGTAGGGCTCCTGTTGTTTCCGCTAAGTCCCTTGAGGACAAATGCGAGACTCAGCGCAAAGAGATTGAGGCGCTGAAGGAGGATCTGGAGGCCTCTAAGGCCCTTATCGACAAGTTGAAGGCCGACAAAGCCGTAGCTCGTCATGCTAACGAGAAGCTCAAAGCCGATCTTGAGAAGGCCCACGAAGAGAGCCTGGTCGAGAGGGAGGCCGGCATCGAGGAGGTACGGAGGTCGTTCTTAAAATCTCCGATTGGCTCCATCTTCGTGGAGACTTATCGCAAGGAGGTAGTCAAGGCCTTCTGTGAATCCTCTGATTTTCTCGACGAACTGGTCCCCACTGCTGTCGAGTACTTTGACTTTGCCTTTTTAGCTTGGGAGTCAACGGTGGCGAACACCGAGCTAGCCAGGAAAGTCGACAAAGCGGCACTAAAAGAAACTCTCCCCGACCTAGTGGGCTACGCGGACGATGACTCCCTTCTCGATGGTCATCCGTGGTGGTCGGGTCTCGAGGCTCGTGCCATCTTCGAGACTGGACTGAGTTCTCAACTCGAATTCCCTCCTACCCCCTTGGCTGGTCTGATCAATCTAGTCCAGCCGAGCGGGGCTACCCATCTGGGGAGCCAGGAGAGGGAGATCGAGCAGGGCACAAAGCCGCTTGTCGACGATCATGGTAAAGAGCAAGAGGGAGTCGACGCTGAGAAAACTGCAACAATTGTCGATGACGGTGGTGACGCTGCCGACAAGTCGGATGCCGAATCTTAAATTTGCTGGGATTGTGCCCGTTATCTTACGTCTCCTTTTTTTCTGCTTAGTTTTTTCGCCTTCGACCTATTTTCAGGTTTGTAACGGTCCAGGCGAATTTGCTTGTACTGGATCTTATGAATATTAATCTATCTTTTCCTTTTTCGTATCCTGTTTACCGCGTTTCGTTGCTTTCCTTAATTCTTGAATTGTTATGGATGTTTGCAATAGTTAAAGCTAACTCTCTTTGCTATATTATCTTCTCCCAACCCTTTGTGCGAGTTGGTCAAAGTCGAGCAACGATTTCAACAACTTCATAGCTGTTTAACCAAGTTTTTTCGAGTCGGCTTCTCCCAACCCCTCGTGCGAGCTGGTCGAAGTCGAGCAACGATTTCAATAGCTTCATAGCTGTTGAACCAAGTTTTTTCGAGTCGGCTTCTCCCAACCCCTTGTGCAAGCTGGTCGAAGTCGAGCAACGATTTCAACAGCTTCATAGCTGTTAAACCAAGTTTTTTTTCGAGTCGGCTTCTCCAAACCCCTTGTGCGAGCTGGTCAAAGTCGAGCAACGATTTCAACAGCTTCATAGCTGTTGAACGAAGTTTTTTTTTCGAGTCGGCTTCTCCCAACCCCTTGTGCGAGCTGGTCGAAGTCGAGCAACGATTTCAACAGCTTCATAGTTATTGAACCAAGTTTTTTTTTTTTCGATTCGACTTCTCGCAACCCCTCGTGCGAGCTGGTCGAAATCGAGTAACGATTTCAACAGCGTCGTAGCTGTAAGAATAAGGTGATTAATCATCGTTGTAGTTCTACTTAGTGGATCGTGTGACTATTTCATATTCGTGCCATGGTAGGGATACACCCTCGCAGCTGTGTAGGTCGACTCCGTAGCCCTGACGAGATTCCACTCGAGGCAGAAAACTTTGTTGTTATTTTAATCGACTTCGTAGATGAAGGCTTCGTAGCCTTGCCGAGATTCCACTCCAGGCAGTCGACTTCGTAGTTTGTTTAGATCGACTTCGTAGTCGAGGGCTTCGTAGCCTTGCCGAGATTCCACTCGAGGCAGACAACTTCGTAGTTGTTTGAATCGACTTCGTAGTCGAAGGCTTCGTAGCCTTGTCGAGATTCTACTCGAGGCATACAACTTCGTAGTTGTTTGGATCGACTTCGTAGTCGAAGGCTTCGTAGCCTTGCCGAGATTCCACTCGAGGCATACAACTTCGTAGTTGTTTGAATCGACTTCGTAGTCGAAGGCTTTGTAGCCTTGCCGAGATTCTACTCGAGGCATATAACTTCGTAGTTGTTTGAATCGACTTCGTAGTCGAAGGCTTCGTAGCCTTGCCGAGATTCCACTCGAGGCATACAACTTCGTAGTTGTGTGGATCGACTTCGTAGTCGACAGAGATGATCAGCTATATAGTCGTTTCCAAAAATTCAATTTATCCAGCGATTATGGAAAAGTCGATGCGTAAATATAAAGGGATATATTCGAAACGTAAGCTTAAAATTTATTTCATTACTGAATTTGATTTGATCGTTGTTCAGTACAAAAGAAAAACTCGAAACATTGTCTTAAGCATAAAATGTTTGAGATGAATTACGTGCCATGATCGCGGCAGTTGTCGACCTTCCGCGTCTTCAAGCTCATAGGCGCCTCTCTCCAGCACTTTTGTAACTGTGTATGGTCCTTCCCATTTAGCCTCTAGCTTCCCGACATGTTTGAGGGCGTTTGCCCGCTTTAGAACGAGGTCTCCTACTTGGAACCACCTGGTTCGGACTTTCTTGTCGAAGGCTGCTCGCATCTTCTGTTTGTATTCCATGGATCGCAGTAAAGCTTCCTCTCGCACTTCTTCTATCATGTCGAGGGCTTCTTCTACTAACGTTTCATTGTTCTTTTCCTCATAAAATGTCGATCTATGAGAGTTCAAACCAATCTCGATAGGCAATAGAGCGTCCATCCCATAAACCATGTGGAATGGTGATTGCCCTGTTGAACTTATCGGGGTCGTCCTATAGGCCCATAGGACCGTCGTCAGCTCGTCGACTCAGGCGCCAAATGCCCTTTCCAATCTTTTCTTTAATCCCTGCAGGATGGTTCTGTTTGTCACTTTGACCTTGCCATTCGCCTGCGGATGTGCGACTGAGGCGAATCGCTGCTTAATCCCCACGTCGAGACACCACACCTGGATCCGCTTTCCTTGGAATTGTGTTCCATTATCTGAAATTAAAACCTTTGGGATTCCGAATCGACAACAGATATTGTTGAACAGGAATTGTATCATTTTGTCCTCAGTGATTTTTGCCAGAGGCTCCGCCTCCACCCATTTACTAAAGTAGTCGACGGCGACCACCATGAATTTCCTTTGCCCTGTTCCCTTCAGCAATGGGCCTACCCAGTCGATTCCCCATTGAGCAAAAGGGATTGGACAGTTGATTGTCGTCATTGCCTCGGCTAGAATGTGGGGAATTCGACTATGGCGCTAGCATCTATCGCATCCTTGTACCAATTGTTTGGCTGCTTTCTGGATTTTGGGCCAATAATAGCCTGCTCGAAGGGCTTTGCCAGCGAGGGCTCGCGATCCTCTATGCGCTCCGCAACATCCCTCATGGATCTCCCTTAAGACATGATCCCCTTCTTCTTCGGAAACGCATCGCAAGTGGGGTCCGACCATTGACTTCTTATAGAAGATTCCTTCGATCTCAAAGTATTTACTCAAATATCTAGTTGTTTTGTCTCACTTAAGACACTCCCTACTAAGTGCAATGTGGTAATATGATTCCCCATATTTCCTTCATTTGAACTTGCGATTCTTGCGAGCCAATCGGCTCGCTTGTTCTCTTCTCGAGGCACTTGCGTTAGCCCAAACCTTTCCAGGCCTTGCACCAGGCTCTGAATTTCCTCGACAAATTTTATCATCCTATCCTCTTTAATTTTGCAATTTCCCAATACTTGCCCCAGAGAATATGCCATATTTTCTGTCGCTCCGCCACCGATTGCCAGCTGAATCCCCTTAATTAGAGCTTCATATTCTGCTTCGTTGTTCAAGGCCTTAAACCCCATTCTGATGGCGAAGTCGAGCTGTTCGCCTTCGGGAGATATTAGGATGACTCCCAGACCAGATCCCCTTGCCGCCAAGGACCCGTCGACATGCATTATCCATTTCTTGCCTACTCCCTTAGTCCCTTCCTGGATGAAGTCCGCCAAGGCTTGGGCCTTTATAGCTCTTCGCGGTTCGTACTTGATGGAATACTCGCTTAGCTCGATCGCCCATTTTACGAGTCGACCTGAAACGATTCCGAGTTGGAAATTTGTCCTTACCACTATCACATGATTCAAGAAATATGGCCTCAATTTTCTGGCTGTGATTACCAATGTTAGGGCGGCCTTCTCGACTTTGGCATATCTTGTTTCCGCGCCTTGGAGTACCCGACTCGTATAGTAGATTGGCTGCTGGGCACCTCCAGTCTCTCGGAGTCATACCGAACTTAATGAAAATATTCCCATCGAGATGTAGAGTATTAACTCGTCACCCGGCTCTGGCTTTGTTAACAACGGTAGCTCGCTCAAAAACTCCTTCAGCTTCTCGAATGCCATTTAAGCCTCGTCATTCCATTGGAAAGCTTTTTTCTTAAGTAACTTGAAGAACGAGAAACTCCTTTCTGCAGCTCGAGCGATGAACCTGCTTAGACCAGCAATTTGACCTGTCAAGACTTGAACCTCTCTGACATTCTTCGACGGGGTCATGCCGAGTATGGCCTGTACCTTGTCTTTGTTTACTTCAATACCCCTTTCCGTCACGACATAGCCCAGGAATCGTCCTGCCCTCACTCGGAAGGCGCACTTGCTCGGGTTCAACTTCATCCCAAATGTCCTTAGTGTCCTGAATGTTTCCCTTATATCCCCTACGTGCGAAGTCGAGGACCTGCTTTTCACTAAGATGTCATCCACGTATACCTCCATATTGCGCCCAATCTGCGACTTGAACATTGGATCGATTAATCTCTGGTACGTTGCCCCCACATTTTTGAGCCCGAAGGGCATGACGACATAACAATACGTCCCTTTGCTCGTGACAAAGCTAACTTTGCTCTGGTCCTCGGGGGCCAGTGGGATTTGATGATATCCCCGGGATGCGTCCATCATGCTTAGCAACTCGCAACCAGCTGTGGAGTCGACCAGCTGATCGATTCTTGGCAAATGGTAATAATCCTTGGGACACGCCAAGTTTAAATCGCGAAAGTCGATACACATGCGCCATTTATCCAATGCCTTTCTCACCATCACAGTGTTGGATATCCATTCGGGGAATTGGATCTCATTGATGTGCTTGGATTTTAGCAGCTTTTCCACCTCGACCCCGATTGCTTTATCTATTTCAGCTCCATGATGCCTGAATCGCTATTTGACGGGTTTTCTGAGGGGATCGACATTGAGTTTATGTTCCGTGATCCCCGGATCGATCCCCGTTAGCTCCTCGGGAGAGAAAGCGAATAAGTCTCTAAATTCTCTCAACAATTCCACCAACTGTTTCCTTAACTCATTTTCCAATTCTCCCCCGATCTTGGTGGTTTGGTCCACTTTCTCCCCTATCTGAATTTCCATCAGCTCTCCATGTGGTTCGAGGTCACTTCCCCTTGGCCTCTTCTCGTTTGATGCTAGTTTCTTTCCTTCCTTCTTCTCTGTTCCCTGGTTTGTTCTTACCGCTATCTGGTAACAGGCTCTGGATAGTTTTTGATCCCCTCGGGCTTCTCCCACCCGATCTCCGACTGAAAACTTCAACTTCATGTGGTAAGTCGATACCACAGCTTGGAAAGCATTCAGTGCCGGTCTTCCGAGGATCACATTATAAGCCGACTCGACATCGACCACCACGAATCTTATCATCTTCACCTTTCTCAAGTCTCCCTCCCCTAGGACGACATCAAGTGTGGTTTCTCCTAAGGGGGCGACCTCCGAGCCGTTGAACCCAAAAAGAGACGTGTGCAGGGGTGTCAGCTCGATGTCGAGGTCCATCTTCTTGAGGCAATCATAAAAGATTACATTTACTGAGCTCCCAGTATCGACAAAAACCCTTTGTACCTCATAACCCGTCACTTGGGCGGTTATCATTAAGGCATCATTGTGAGGCCTCTCGACCTCTCCTACATCCGTCGGCCCGAAATTCATCACTGGGCCCCCTCATCAACTTGGTGTACCTCGACCTTAGTGTGCTTCCCTCGGGAGTATGCTTTCTTTGCTCTGTTTGAATCTCCGTCCGTCGGCCTGCCGAAGATCATGTGAATTATTCCCCTTTTCAGGGGAGGCTCCTCTTTCTCCGGTGATCTCATCCTCTTGCGAGGACTCTTACTCCTTTCTTTCCTTCGACTCGTCCTCTCCCGATCTTTGTATATGAACTCTTTCAAATGGCCGACCTTTATCAACCTTTCTATCTCGTCTTTGAGATGCCTACAATCGTCGGTGTTATGTCCGTAATCTTTGTGGAATCGACAGTATAGGTTATTCTTAGGCCTTGTCGGCCCGTCATTCCTTGTCTTGGGCCATCTCACCACATTGTCGCGAATCTCCCTCTCCATAACTTCTAGGATCCTAGCTTGTGGGGACGCTAGAGGGGTATACTGAATCGGTCTCTAACTTCTAGGTCGTCCTTCTCTTTCTGCTCGTGGGGACCCCCTTTTTTCTCCGGTCGAGGAACCTCTTTTCTCTTTTCTCTCGTCACGGGGATCTGTTTTAATTATCTTAGCTGCCTGCGAGAAATCGGCCTCTGCTTCCTCGACATTCATG
>CACSLK010016925.1:407279-448407 GCA_902706635.1 Striga hermonthica
GAATATTTGACCAATGAGTTTCTTGATTATTTAAGAGATAATGGGATTATTTCACAGTGGACACCTCCTGGAACTCCACAACTAAATGGGGTTTCAGAAAGAAGGAATCGGACATTGTTGGACATGGTTCGATCAATGATGAGTTCCACTAGTTTACCTCTTTTATTCTGGGGCTATGCCTTAGAAACAGCAGCACATATTTTGAATAGAGTGCCAAGTAACGCTGTACCCAGCACACCTTATGAGATATGGTGTGGCAAAACACCCTCGTACAAGTATTTAAAAGTATGCAGTTGTACTGCTTATGTGAAGCAGTTAGTGGGAGGTAAGTTGGATATGAGATCCATCTTATGTAAATTTGTGGGGTATCCAAAAGAGTCTATTGGATACTATTTCTATGACCCCTCTGAACAAAAGGTGTTTGTTTCGAGGATAGTTGTTTTCTTAGAGGAAGAGTTTCTCTCAAAGAATAGTGGAGTCATTGAACTTAATGAAGAACCACAAGAAATTCCACAAAATACCACAAATAATATACCAGTAGAGACTGGACCATCTGTAACACAACCTCTTCGGAGATCTGAAAGGATTTCTAGGGCGCCTGAGAGGCTATACCTATTGTTAGAGAACAATGAAGAGCGACTTCTTTTGGATAATGATCCAATAAGCTATGATGAGGCAATGTCGGACATTGACTCAGATAAATGGCAAGAAGCTATGCAATCTGAGATAGATTCCATGTATTCAAACAAAGTATGGACTTTGGTTGAACCACCACAGGGTATTGTACCCATAGGTTGTAAATGGGTTTACAAACAAAAACGTGGTGGAGATGGAGAAGTAAATACTTTTAAAGCAAGACTGGTTGCTAAAGGTTATACTCAAAAACAAGGAATTGATTATGAGGAAACTTTTTCACCAGTAGCAATGCTTAAATCTATTCGGATATTGCTAGCCATAGCTGCGCATTATGACTACGAGATATGGCAAATGGATGTGAAAACTGCTTTTTTTTAATGGAAACATTAAGGAAGACATTTATATGAAACAGCCGCAGGGTTTTATATCCAGTGGGAGCGAACAAATGGTTTGTAAGCTTCAAAGGTACATTTATGGACTTAAACAAGATTCGAGGAGTTGGAACATTCGGTTTGATGAAACGATCAAAACGTTTGATTTTCATCAGAATCTGGATGAACCATGTGTTTATAAGAAGGTTAGTGGGAATGCAGTTGCATTTATTGTTCTATATGTTGATGTCATCCTACTCATTGGGAATGATATAGGAATGTTACAATCAACACGGACATGGTTATCTAAACAGTTCTCCATGAAAAAATTGGGAGAAGCATCCTTTATCCTAGGGATAAAAATCTATAGAGATAGATTTAAAAGGATGATCGGACTATCTCAGTCTACGTACATAAATAAGGTACTAAAAAGGTTTAGTATGGAAGAATCCAAACGTGGATATATTCCAATGAGTCATGGGGTTTCACTTTCTAAGACGATGTCTCCAAAGACACCTGAAGAAAGAGATCGGATGAGTCATATACCTTATGCATCAGTTATTGGTAGCATTATGTATGCAATGTTATGTACAAGACCTGATGTTTCTCATGCACTTAGTGTAACGAGCAGATATCAGTCTAATCTAGGTGAAGAACACTGGAAAGCTGTTAAGATGATTCTTAAGTACTTACGAAGGACTAAGGATATCTTTATGGTATATGGCAATGGAGAATTGAAACTAGAAGGTTTTACTGATTCTGATTTTCAGTCCAATAAAGATGACTTTAAATCTATGTCTGGTTACTTGTTTACTCTGAATGGAGCAGCAGTTAGTTGGAAAAGTTCCAAACAAGAAACGATTGCTGACTCTACAACAGAAGCTGAATATATTGTTGCATCTGATGCTGCAAAGGAAGCTGTTTGGATAAGGAACTTCATCCAAGGGTTGGGTGTAGTACCATCTGTTGTTGATCCAATAACGATTTATTGTGATAACAATGGGGCTATTGCGCAAGCAAAGGAACCAAGATCTCATCAAAGATCTAAACACATTATGAGACGATACCATTTGATTATAGAAATCATTGGTAGAGGAGATGTCATAATAGAGCGAGTCGACTCAGCAGAAAATATAGCAGACCCCTTAACTAAGCCTTTATCACAGAAAGTGTTCGAAGGACATCTTGAGAAGATGGGTCTAATATACATGAGTGATTGGAACTAGGGCAAGTGGGAGATTGTTAGAGTAGGATACTCGGCGTTCCAATCAAATTGGACGTATTCTACTTGTAAATACAATCTATTGGAATTATATTAAAACATAAGGCATTACTTTATTTTAAGAGTAAGCATTTATCATATATTTTTTTTTTTTTTTCGAAACGATAGATTCAACTATTAAAAAACAGGGCAAACAAAGTTCGAATACAATAGTCCAACAGCAACTCAAAAAAACTAAAACATGGGAGATCCACCCAAGGTGGTCTAGAGCCTCAATAAGCAAATCTAAACAACTGCAAACTAAGGAGAGCAACTCAACACCACTGCTACAAAGCCTAGCACTGAGATACAAACCAAACTACTAAAAAGGAAACAAAAACTAGAAAAAGCAGAACCAAAATGAAAAATAAAACCCAAACAACCAAACTAGACTAAGCAGAAGCAGCAATGAAGTCCATCCAGTCAGCAAGGGCAATGCTGGACAGAGAATGCTCAGGAATTAGAGTCCCTTTGAAGATCCAGAGATTCCTGGATTTCCAAAGCCACCAAAGAATGTAGGTTGAGAGTTGAATTCGGGCTTCAGCAACTTCAGAGTGATCCAAGGAGCAGATATTGAACCACCAGTTTTTGAATGAGTTAGTGCAACTGCTAAGGCCTTCCCAGCTCACAGGACTGTGCTTCCAGAGGTTAATAGCACTTGAACAGCCAAAAAGGACATGCTCAATAGTTTCTGGAGCTTCCCCACAGATAGAACAAATAGAATCAAGCTCCAGTCCTTTTCTTTGAAGGAGGACAGCCACTGGGAGGGAGTTGTTAAGGCATTTCCACAGAAAGAATTTAATTTTACCAGCAACTTTCAGCTTCCAAAATCTTCCTTTGATGTCTAAGTTCTGCTTGGAGTTGGAGCTGGGTTCTGAAATATCAGCCTTCAACAGCTTAAGATGAGAGAGGTGCTTGTAGGTGGAAGAAACTGAGAAAGATCCTTTTTTATCTAAACCCCAATAAAATCTATCAGCTCTATCTGGATGTAGAGACTTGATCTTGAGAATAGCCTTACAGTCATCAGCATCAAAAACTTGAGAGACCAACCAATCATTCCAATGGAACCCATCTGCCAAAATCAGATCTTTAACCCAAATCAAGTGCTCTCTGGCTATAGGAATGAGATTTGGAGTTGGCTTGTTAAGGGAAGGAACCCAGTACAGGTCTGAAATTCTAGTGTCAGCCCCACTCCTAACCTCAATCTTCAACCACTCTGAAAAGAAAGGCATTACATCCATCCAGGAGTTCCACAACCAGGACCCTCCTTGTGATTTACCAGCAAAAATAATAGAAGAGTGGGGATAGTACCTGTCCTTCAAGATTCTGCTTACCAAGAGATTGGGATTTGTTGCAAGTCTCCATAACTGTTTGCAGATGAGGGAATTATTGAAGAGCTGCAAGTCTAGGAAGCCAAAACCCCCATTCTGCTTTGGGAGAGTTAACATGCTCCATTTCTTCCAATGTATGCCCTGAGAACTTTCACTACCAGATTGCCACCAGAAATGAGCACAGAGTTTTGATATATCAGAGCATAAGGTAATAGGCAACTTGAAGCAGGACATAGCAAAGGTAGGCAATGCTTGGATGACAGCTTTTAACAACACCTTCTTGCCAGCAGGGCTTAAAAATTTGGATTTCCAGCTCAATAATTTGCTTTTAACAGAAGACAGCAAGTAATCAAAGACTTCTCTTTTGGCTCTGCCAATACCAAGGGGTAACCCAAGGTATCTGGTAGATCTGTGGGTGACTATGCCTCTGAGGGAGGAGCAGATAGAGAGTTTAACAGCCTCAGGGGTGTTCTTGCTAAAGAAAATGGCTGACTTCTGCAAGTTCACAGCCTGGCCAGTGAAAATCTGTACTGCTCAAGAATATTCATGATTCTGCTTGCTTGCACAGCCTCTGCCTTACAAAAAAACAAGGAGTCATCTGCAAATAGAAGGTGTGATAACATTGGGCCATTTCTCGAAATTTTCATTCCTTTGAACTCACCAACATTCAAGGAGTTCTGAACTAAAGCTGACAGCACCTCTGCAACTATGATAAACAGGTAAGAGGATAGGGGATCCCCTTGCCTAATTCCTCTAGAAGGAGAGATATAACCACTAAGGGTTCCATTTAATTTAACAGAAAAAGTTGCTGAGGAGACACAAATCATGATCAGCTTTACAAAATCAGTACTGAAGCCCATTTGCAGCATTATCTTCTTCAGACAAACCCACTCCACTCTATCAAAGGCTTTGATTAAATCTAACTTGAGAGACATGAAGTAATTTTTACCAGAGGCATGCCTGTTGAGAAAGTGGAAGGCTTCCTGGGCTATAATAATATTATCCATTAACTGTCTACCCTCCACAAAAGGAGCTTGAAAGTCACTAATACAACAGTTTAAACATAGCTTAAGTCTTTGAGCAAGAATTTGATATGAGCTTATACACCACACTGCACAGACTTATGGGCCCGAATTGCCCCAGAGATTCAGGATTAGAGCACTTTGGAATTAGGGAAATGATAGTGTGATTCCAGTATTTTAGGAGCATACCTGACTGGAAAAAACTTTGAACTGCAGCTATCAAATCAGAGCTAATGACTTCCCAGAAATGTTGATAGAAAATGGCAGTCATGCCATCTTCTCCAGGGGACTTGTCAGAGTCAAGGGAGAAGAGAGCAGATTTAATTTCCTCAGCCTCCACCGGCTTAAGAAGAGCCTGGTTCATCTCAGCAGTGATAGAAGTAGGAATGAGAGGGAGAATGGAGTCCCCTCCCCAACAACCATCAGTGGAAAAAAGGTTGGCATAGAAGTCAGAAATGTGTTTTCCAATCTCTGCTTGAGAAGTGAGAGTAATGCCTTGAGGAGTGATCAGTCTGGTTATGGCATTTGTCTTCCTCCTTTGCAAGGTAAGGGCATGAAAAAACCTTGTGTTAGCATCACCTTCCTTGAGCCATTTGGATTTGGCCTTCTGTTGCCAGTATAACTCCTCTTGCTTATGAGCAAAATTCAACCCTCTCTTAGTAGCTTTCCAATCAGACCAGTTAATGCTTGCCTTATCTTCATTCAGAGATTCCAATTTATGAGTGAGATCAGCAATAATTTTCTGTCTTTGAGATTGAAAAGAAGAGCTCCATTTGAGAAGGGCTATTCTAGTAAGCTTCACTTTTTCTTTGAGTTGAAAGAAGGGGGTACCATGGACTTCAGTGTTCCATGCCTGCTTAACTACTTTTAGGCATCCCTCACAGTTGATCCATCTTCTGTCAAAATGGAAGATGCCTTTCTTGTTTTCCTTGGGGAGGCCCAAATTAAGTAAGAGAGCTGTATGATCTGAAGCACTCCTTAATACATTTGTGACAGTAGCATTGGGAAATTTCATAGACCAGTCAAAAGAGCAGAAACCCCTGTCCAACTTCTCCTCAACCAACTCTGGAAAAGCTCTGTTGTTACACCAAGTGAAGGTAGGACCTTGCATTTTAATTTCCTCCATGGCCATGTTGTTGATGAAAGAAGAGAACCCCAGAAAAGAGTTAGGGCTTCTGCACACACCTCCAGATTTTTCCTCATGGGAGAGGATATCATTCCAATCTCCTATTATAAACCAACTGGGGCCCCAAGATGGTTTTTCATCCAAAAGAGTTTCCCACTGAGAGAGCCTAGCTGATTTCAAAGGGCTGCAGTAGACAAAAATCCCTCAATGGGGAGTAGAAGAGTTGATGCTGAATTCCACTGCAATGAAAAAGTCTTTACACTGAATCTGGTTAATCACAACTTTAGAATTCCAAAATAAAGCAAGCCCCCCACTGAGCCCAGAGGGGTTAATAGTAATGCACTTGCTATCAAAACCTAACTTCTTGCTAACAGTATTTACAAAAGCTGAAGATTTCTTAGTTTCTGATAAAAAAAGAAAGACTGGGTGATGAGTTTTAAGTAACTCTCTGATTTGGGAAATTGTAGAGGGCCCACCCAGCCCTCTACAATTCCACACCAGAGCTAACATGGGCCACTTGGGTGCCATTCAAGGCTGGCAACCCCCACCTTTTCAGTTGATTCTTCAGGTATGGCTTGATCCTCCCCCTTAGAGATTTTGAAGTTTTTTTATGTCTTCTGCATAGCTCCTTTTGCAACAGCTCTCTTGGAACCTATCACTTTATCAATGACAATTGGAATAACAGGTTCTCTCAGCAATCTTCCTGATTTGGTGCCCAACCTCTTCCAAGTCTTGGGAATAGGGACTGAAGAGGTGCCGCCGGTCTGCTTGAGTGGTTTAGAAAGAGCTGGAGGGTTGTGATCCTCAATTTCCATAATAGCAGAAGACTCCACAATCTGTAATTCCGGTTCTGATGGCCCTTCTTTCTGGGATGGGGCTTTGGAGGATGAAGATAGGGAGGCCACTACATCAGGTTTATTAGGAGATGGAGAACTAATCTGACCATTACTCCCCTGCACCTGTAGAGAGGAGATATCCTCCCTAACAGGAATGATTTGATAACTCTGGTCAGCATGACTCGTTGAAGCTTTGTGTGATTGCCTTTGCTCAGAATCAGACTGCGAGTTTGGAGATGGGGAGTTCCTAGAGCCAGAGATGTTGGTGCCCACCCATTTCGGTCCCTCAGGTGCTCTCAGCCAGTCACCATATTGCCCTTCCCTCAGAGAGTTGTTTTTGATATCCAGAAGCCTCTTAGAGCACGTTTTATCCAAATGTCCAATTTTGCCACAGTAGTTACACAGATTAATCAATTTTTCGTACTTAAAACTCACTCAGGCTACCTGATCCCCCAATCTGATTTGAGTAAACCTGGGCAATGGTTCATCGAGAATAAGAGTAACAAGTAGCCGAAGCAGCTTGCCACCATGGTTGCCAGTGTTCACAATAACCACGTTTTTAACTTCTTTAAAGGTTTTTCCAATCTTCAGCCCAACTTCTGCACTCGTCCAGTTAAGAGGGAGATTATTTACCTGGACCCAGAGGCTGATTTCACTGAAGCTCGGGTGATTACTGGTAAGATTATGCGTCCAATCCTTGAGAATCAAGTATTGGTTCTCGAAACTCCAGTTTGAACCACTAGCTACTCGAGCTTTGTCTTCCTTGCTGTCGAAGATGAATTGGAAGAAGTTTGGACTGAGCTCCTTGATCTCCATTGGCTGTGCGAGCTTCCAAATTTGATTCATGGCCCTTCTAATTCCGAACCATCCGGCTGACCTATCTCCGATAACCTTACCAAATAGGCTCCTCTGACACTCATCATCGCTGAGCCGAATGTCCCTTTGAGCTATATCAATCATATTACCCTCTCTCTCAGAGAGCGAAAATTCATTTAGTTTGGATGCAAGATCGTCATCAGGATTCAGCGTTGGTAGATTAGCCATGTCGAAACCCTAGAAAAGAAAAAAAACCCAAATTCTGGAAATCAGGGGCAACGAACAAAGATCGGGAGCTGAAGAACACTAAAAAACACAATCCAAACTAGGCGGAGAAACAAGGGAGAATCAAGAAACTGAGGAGGCTCTCAACGAGAGAATCTGAGCTCTCAAACGAGAGAATCTAGCTGTCGTCGTATGATTCTTAACAACGATTTAATAAGGGATTTATGTAGCATTTATCATATATTTGCACTTAAGATAAAATTCCTAGATCACTTATAGCTATAAGATATGGTTGCGCATAGAGATGGTGATCATGGAACATATCTTGAAAGCTGTAATCTTAAATACAGTTCCAAGTCGTTGGATATTTCGAGATGGGATATCGAATAAAT
The DNA here is from genome assembly GCA_902706635.1 of Striga hermonthica. Taxonomy (NCBI): domain Eukaryota; kingdom Viridiplantae; phylum Streptophyta; class Magnoliopsida; order Lamiales; family Orobanchaceae; genus Striga; species Striga hermonthica. Next base: position 415,296 of record CACSLK010016925.1, read on the forward strand.
CCGGAAAAGACTTGCACATAGCATGTATGCTTATTGGATAAGAATGTTGCATTCCATCAACATTAGCGTGGGATGCAAATACATATATGTGGGTGCTTGTTAGAGAACAAGTTCACTGAACATGACCGTATGAAAATTCTTAATGAAAGTTTATCATGTCGAATAAGAATTTTCATGTTACAATAGTACATGGTTAATCCTTAGACTTGAGGCACGATGGTAACTTTGTGCATATTATATTTTACTTTGATTTATCCTTTTGATTGCTAGCACAATCGTATAAAGGGATATTTTGGGTATTATATTAATTTGTATGGAAGTTTGTCAGTGGCCAACAAAGGATTCGATACTTATGAAGATAAGTGAATTTCCTATGTGTTTCATAGTTAGTAATTCAAAGTCCTTGGCCAAGGCAGGATGAATAGAGATTCATAAACGAATTACTAAACTTTAAATGGAATCATAGTTATTAAATCAATTTGGGTTTCGACAAAATCATACCGAAAGATTTAATCGGGAAATTAGATGTCGAAAGGATTTTACATGTATGGACTTGTAATCGAAATAGGTTTACTCGCTATTCACTTAATACTAGATTCATGCTGCTAGATGTTCCCATGATATGTGGGTTCTTGAATTAAAGAGTTAATTCAAGAATAAGAGTTAATATGAATAACTCAAATTACAAAGAGTTGTAAACCCACTACTAGTATTAATTGTGAACCTAAAAGGTCACACCAATTTTTGAATGAAGGTAAAATTCAAATAGTAATTCTCAAGAATTATAATTAATTGACAAAGCTAAGTTGATTAGATATCAACTAAAGGAATATATTAAATTAATCAATTAGATTGATTAATTGAATTTTGGATATTAATTTAGTAATTAATAGAATTACTAATTAATAGTTGGAATTTAAAATTGAATTTTAAATTTCCAATCCAAATAATAATAAGATTATTAAATAAGGAAATGGAAGAATAGACTAAAATAATAAAGTCTTGAAAAATGTTTTCAAGAATTATTATTTTATTATTTATCTTTAATATGATTGAAGATTAAATACTAATAAGAATAAATTAATTATGGTGGTTTGGAGTTGTTAATTAATCCACATAATTAATCTTATTTTTATTAATACAATAATAATGATTGATGGTGATTATAAACCAATCACATTTTTAATTAAAAGTCAATATTTGGTATGATTATTTAAATAAAATCTGATTTTATTTAAAATAAAATATATCAAATATTGATTATTTTATGCTAAAATGTTTAGTATAAATAGGTGCAAAATGTTTGCACATTGATTGCTAAGGGTTTTGAGCTAAATTCTTCCAAGAGAAAATTCATTCAAAGAGTTGAGTGACAATACAAGAAAGTGTTTTTGAAAAATTTCCTTATAAATATATATATTCTATACTTCTTGAAAAATCGAGTAGTTTCTACTAGCGAAGAAACTATAGTCGGAACCAAAGTTCAAAAGGTGGATACGATTAGAGGGAAGACATTTGGATTCCTAAAGTGAGTAACCACAAGAAGTGATCGTTACCAAACCGGGAATTGATTTCCTCATACATCGTCGGTTTTGAAGGAGTTCAAGAACAAAGGTAATTTTTATAAATTACATATCAAATCAAAATTAGTAAAAGTTACTAGATTTTAAATGATGCTTATTCGTTATCCCGTTATACTTATGTACGGAATAAGTATTTATAAGATAAATACTTATAAAATTTTTAAATTCCGCTGCAAACTCTGTTCCGTACGGTATATCGAACCCAACAGATGGTGGTGCGATGACGACAGGTTTCCTTCCTGCTGGATTGATCGCGAGGTGATGCTGGAGGTCGACGATGATGGAAGACGATGGCTGTCGATGGTCCTCCTCTCTTCTTCTTTTATGCTCTATTTCTGTTTTGATTTCTTTTTTTTTTCGTGAAGACAGAAAGAGACGAGAGATCGAGAGAGATGATGGCGGCGTGATCGATTTAAAACGAGAGAGAAGGGAACTGCGATCAGTTGAAGAAAGTGGTGGGTTATTTTTGAGCTGAGGGAAATAATCTCGTGAATATATAACATTAGGTTTAGGTTTTAAACTTAACAACTTGGTCCACAAGCTATCCGATAGGAAAAGAAACCGGGTCGGGGCTGGAGCATGGTTCGGGCTCGCGGCCGGTTCGAGGCTCACGGCCTTTCTCGGTTCAAGAATAATTAATAATCGAGGCCCGACACGAATGTGCGATAAATAAAAACAGGATACAAATATATATAATACACACAAATAATATTTATTAATAATAACCATTTAATCACATAATCAAATTTAGGCAATTTAGACATTAACATAAATAACAATAATATTTATTTTTAATAATAATAACGATTTAAACATTTAAAAGCAATTAGATATTTAATAACATTTAGGGAAATAATAATACTAATAATAATAATAATAATAAAAGCAGTAATAATTTAAATAATTCACATATTTATTCAAAATCAAACGGGGCCTTACATCATATATACAGTAATATTACCCAAGACAGTACAAATATTAATCCAGCTACTGAACCTCACCCAAGTGAATCAAGATAATATATATTGCATATATATGTCCATTTAATATCTTACCAGTTTAGAGAACGCAGTAATTAACCAAGGCCCAGTTCATTTACAACAATCAGGATAAAACGAGCTGCTCCTCTCTGGGATCATGTTCAATACATAAATGTACTAGTGCAACTAATTAGCCAAGATAAACTGTACCGTTGACACTACAACCATTCGGATGGGGTGTTCATTTCCATCTAGGTTGTGAACCACAATTCTAGTTTCGCAAGTGACTGATAGAATGATCTTCGGTTTGTCCCGTGATGACCCCTTTTATTTAAGGGAAAAAAGAACAGAGCATAGAACTTGTTTAATCTAATATGAGTATCTTTCATAAAAGGAAAAAGTGTAATATCATCCAAAGTCAAGCTTTCAATATATAACACTAACATTATATCAACCTGGGTTACCCCGTCAATAAAAGCTCCAAGTACATCTAGCTCATTGAGTTGGGCTATCATAGCACGAACATGTTTTCTTACAGGAGTTCCCTCACGCATGGTTGTTCATATTAGCCCGAGACTGATGGCCAAATAGTTCCTTTAGATTGAGGAGCATATCTGCTGATTGATGATGATGTTGAAGTACATTTGATAAAGATGCCAAGATATAACACTTTGCCATCTAATCAGTCTTTTCTCACCTAACATATTCATCTCTCTTTTGATTTGTTACTGCATCTCCCAGCTCATCCGGAAAAGCCTATGTAGTAACAAATTTATACCCTTCAACAGTCAACACTATATCCAAGTTCCTTTTCCAATCAATATAGTTGGTACCAACAAGTTTGTTTTCTTTGAGAATTACGGACAACGGATTGAAAGACATTTTGAATTCCTAAGATCATGCAAACATAGTTTTTACTAAGTCAAGTGTTTCCAATTTAACTTCAGACATTTTCAAAACAATATTCAAATATATTCACCGACACCTCAAAACACCGAATCCCCGTAGGCCACATCGTGTGGACGTCTTTGGTTCATATTGTCGCAAGAGGAGGGTTTTCACCCATTAATTGACATGTTGCCCCCAACAACACTTAATTAACCATCGGTCCACCTTTTGGCCAATGCAAAATAAGAGTGCACCTCTCCGTTGGGAAATCACAATTATTTGCACTTTTAAGTGCAACCCATTAATTGGTACTCTAGGTTAACTACCAAAATTATACGTCCACCTATGGGTGATCCGTACGCTTTTGCAATAACTTTCTATTACAATCCCGTAGGAGATCTGTCCTTGTGAACTGTGATAAAAGTTGTCTTTTGGGCTCGGTTCAAACCACTTCACTGACAAACCTATAATGGAGGCTGTGTATACAATTTATTTCAATCCATTCACAATTAATATTTTAATTTAAAGGATTTTACCTAAACATACTCCTATTGCTTCTCTTGAACACTTAGAGCAATTAATCACAAAAGAACAAGCACAATTAACATCAATGATAAACAAGGAACTAAAATCCATCTATCATGGCCATTTAATTACTTTTCAATCTTTCATAAAGTCGCAACCCTTATCCTTGTCGAACTCTGCCTTCCTTTTTCAGGACTTGGAAATGATTCTTTCATCATGACTCTTACTTTTCATCTTGAACAAGTCTTCATGGGAAAAAGTCTACACCGAGTCGCCACCTTTGGATTTGGTCCGTGTGTGTGTCTCGCCTTGCCTCGTCAAGGTTGGTCCACGTCCGCCGAATCAAAATAAATAATATAAAACAATTACATAATTCATTTTATGGCCCACGCTGGAGTCGTACAGGAGTTTTCTATGAATGCAGTAAACTATGTGGTGTCCCACCACGCGAATGATTGATTATAAGCATTTAGCAACCCGAAAACTCCTCGACATGTTTGACGCTTATAAAATAACATATATGAATTAAAATCATACATACAGACCATAATAGTCGGATTTGAAATCACCTGCAAAAAAAATTTGCAATTTCTAATCTGCTATGTGTTGCATTTGTACACAATTAATTCACATATGCTGGTAGGTCCTAATTCCAATTGTGCACAAATATGAATTAAGATTGGGCTTTGATATAAGTTTTTGGGTTCTATTAGAAATGCTACCAATATGCACATTTGAATCTATCGAAATATATTTTGACGCAGCGGAACCTATAGTTAGGATTAGGATATTACCGTTTACCTTTTTTTAACCGACTCTAAGACATTTTTAATTTCTTCTTTAGAAGGACGTCTGAACCGCAAAGTTTGTTGGGCAGCTGGACTAGGTGTCTTCAGTCGAGCTTGGGTCTATAGGAACTTAGGTGTATGTCGGGTGCGGTCCGGGTGCGCGTCAGAGGGCTGCAAGTCGAGGTCACGGACAGGCTGCGTATCAGGCGCTAGGCTGGCCTTTTGCGTCTACAGGTCGGGTGTCATGGACTGGGCGCGTGGGTCATTGTGCGAATGACATCGTCTGTGCTTCTCGCGCTAACGCACATTACGAGAACTTTGGGAGTCAAGTGCGTGCAATGTGTTTTCTACTCCTCCAAGGAGTAGGACACGCAGTCTTTATAGCGCCCCAAAAGATTATAATAGTTTCATGCATTTTATTTTATTAAGCTCGGCATTTTAATTTTCTTAAAATAGAGATTAAGTGGATGTCCTCGTCCATTTAATTTTATTAATAAATAGTAAATAAATAGAGATTAATTAGATTTCCTCATCTATTTAATTTTGCTTAATTAAAATTTCTTTAATTATATCAATTAAAATCCTAAGCATTAAGGAGAAGGAGTATTAATCTAAAATATAATGGAGCACAAAAAATGGGCCACCCATGAGTGATAAACCGTGTGGAATCATGAGGGAGAGAGAGAAGAGAGATAAGAGAGTCCAAAATATTTTGTTTCCCTTTTAACCAAGTAAAGGAATCCTTTTCCTACCAAAATAAAGAATCCTATATTATTTCACAGTCCCCTAAACCTATCCTCATAAATACATCCTCTCATGAGATTTATTTTCCCTACACTAATTATTTCACAAGATCATAAAATCCCATCACAGAAAAAAAAAAGTCGAGCCCTTTTCTCTCTAGGCCAAGCACCCCACGTTGCCTAGTCGTCGACCGGCCATCACCCACAGTGCCGCACGCCCTCGGTTCCCAACTGCCGCACACGCCACAACCTCGAAGCCAGCTGTAACACCTCACCTTCTACTTCTAGACTTTTACGAAGACAGTTGTAACATCTGCCTTCTACTTCTAGACTTTTAAAAATCAGAGGTAAATTTTTTGCTTTTTATTTTCGAAATACACTTAACTTTTATCTTCGAAATTGCTAATACTGACTCGCTGGATGTTACTAAACTCTACTTTTCTTATCTCTTTTTCATGTAGACATAATAATAATACATGCCACCTAATCAAATCCTTTTGATAAAGGTACCATGGAGATAAAGGTATTACACATGCATAAGTCTGGAGTCTCATGATAACATACTAGGTTTGAATATGTGGAAGCTAATCATAATAAATACACGTATAACAAATAACACATGTTCCTGATAAATGACATGAAAATGCATGTCAAAAATCCACTGCTCATGACCACGGCCACCACAAGTGCTCACGCACCACACTGGACTCCGTCACCTAAAAACAAAGTTAGTGGGGGCGTGAGCAAAACCACTAAGCTCAGCAAAGATCGGTATTGACTAAAACAGAATCATTAATAACAATATCATGACTTAAGTATATAAGTAATTGTACTGTACTGAACAGAACTCGGCTTAAAGCCGCTAGGCACAAGGCTGATAATTCATGTGCACACCCCGATTGGCACAGTAAGGCCCGTTAAGGCCTCCATATCGGGATCACAGGTGAAGCATTAAGGCCCAGCTCGACCTCCAATCCTGGGCGATATTTCATTTCTCATATATACCTCGAGCATGGTACGATAATTAAAGATGATATGGAACACAGTACGTGATCCCCACCTGATATGCTGATACTGCTAAGCAAGTTCGTGTTGGATGACTGACAGATGTCAAAGGCTCGACTCTCCTTAAGCTACATAATGGTTTGAGTAAAATTTTTTAAGTACTAATTATGTTCAAATAGAAAAACTTGATTATTATTATTATATGATCTTATTAGGTTCACTCGCTCAACTTTTATATCATTTAATTTTGATTTAGAGGATTTACGAGCTATTATGGGAAATTATCATCCTCAGGCCTCCTAGATTTCTCTGAAATATTTCTAAATATGGACTGTAAATCTGATTTTATTGGAACTGGCTTACCTAACTTTATCTGAACTGACGTATCTGATTTCATCAGAACTGACTTATCTGATTTATATTGATCTGAATAGGTTAGGAAAAATATTGAATCTCAGTTCACGCTCAAATCGATATTTTGAACTGAACTCGCGAATCGTCCGGAATGATCGGTTGAACTGGATCTAGAATTTTATCTGGACTAGCCGGAAAGGCCGAATTAGGGTTTTCTACTACCTGTTAAACTTACTCTTTTAATCTGAAACTTGAACCTTATGTTCAACATGATTTATTAAGATTTTACATATCACAACTGCAGCTAAATCCCAACCAGATAAATTTCCAGAATTATTACAAAATGAGGCTAATGTCCCGAATTTTAAAGTATATCAATCAGGATCCGAAAACTATGAAATTATAGCCATATCATCCTCAGAATATTTTTGGTTTATGGTAAATTTATCACAAAAATATAAATCCTATAACTTATTCAACAAAAATCGGGCATTTCAGCTCTAAATTCTAAAATCTGCTTCATATAGAAAACGGACACCAAAATTCACGAAATTAAAATCTAAGCCTAAAAAAATAGAAAAGATTTATCAGATTAGATTCTTATTTTTTGGGTCAGCCATCAATATTTTACGAATTTCTAGCCTATATCTCAATATATCCCAATTAATTCACATCATCCTCAAGTACATCTCTAAATATTATTATAATTAATTAAAACACTCGTCTAAGCACATGGAGTTGGAGTTTGAGCCAACATACCTCTCGAGGGGTTCGAAACGAAAATCAGAACTCAAAAATAACTAGTGAAATGCTCGGGCTATGGATCGAGTCGGAACTCGGTTGTTTCAACTCGGATCTGAGCTGAATCGGGTAGGTTCAGTGGCTGATGGAGTCGATTTGGTGCTGGCTCGTGCAGATTGAGACTAAGGTGGCTCGGGCGCATGTGGGTGGGTGTTGTACGGATGCGGCTCAGGCGTATGGGTGCAGGTCTGGTGACACGCATACGGACGGGTCGCGTGGAGGCTCGGGGGCCAGCGGATCTGGACGAGGGAGCTACTGGGTTGTGAAACACGAGCGTACGGTCAGGGGAACGAGGTATATGAGCTCTAAATGGTGCAGGGATGAGAGGCTCGGGTCTGGGTCGCGACATACGGAAGGTGTAGCTCGCTTGCGTGTACGGATGACAGCTATTCGGGGTGCGGGCGAATAGAATCGGAAGGTGCTCGTACGGTGGATGGACACGTGACCAGAGGCGGGCTCGTTCTGGTCAGGTCTGGGACCGCATGAAGGTGGTGCGAACGGCTGTGGGGCGAGCTCGAGTAGGTGCTGCCGGCGGAAAGGAGACGTGAACCGAGGCTGACCGTGCTTGAACTGTGGTTGTGGTTAGGGTCCGGTTACTTGCCGGCGTGGAGGTCGCCGGAGGACGGCGAATCACCGTAGGAGATAGCCAAATTCTTATGTTGGTAGTGGTGGAGTTGTTTTGCTCTTGAATATGGAGATAATATGTTGGGCTAGGGTATTGAATGTTGAAGATGATGAAATGAGGATATGTGGTGTATTTATAAGGGAGCATGTGCTAGAGTTTTGTACTTTTCTTGGGTTTTTACTTGGGCTTCTAAAAATTGGGCTCGGACATTAATCGCTACTTGGACTCGATTATTTAAAATACTACGAGGGCTCGTTAAGTTAAATACCACTTGGATCAAAAATTTAACTTCTCGATCTAAATTATGGGCCGGTAGGCCAAAAAAATAGCTCACTTAAATGGGCCCAAAATTTAGCTCGTTCGGTAATTAAAGAAATTCCTGACTTTTCTAATACTCGATTAAAATATAAATCGAGACTTAGACTTAAAATTTTAACTCGTTTCAGAAATAAAATTCGAACGTTTTCTCCATGGCATAGACATAAAACTTAATAAATTATGCGATTAATAATAATAATTAAATCTTTGCATAATTATGAAGTTACTATTACTGGAAATAAAGTCGAGCTAATATATATAAATTGGTTCGGTGCTTACAACAACCGTCCGTTCGCGAGCAGGCCCTCAGCCGCGGCCCAAGCCCCAGAACAAGCGCAACGGCCGTCCACGCCCCAAGCGAGCGAGAGCCCGAGAGTCGAGACCCCATCCTTCAAACTGATTTTTACTTTCTTTTTCCTAAGCACAGTAAACCGACCTTTTTTGTTACCTTGGGCTGAGATTTATGTGTTCATAACAATGATCAAAGATAATGTTGATAAACGGATTTGATCAACTTTTTAAATGTAAATCATGGGGATTAATACGAAAATTGAGGTGATTTTATTCGTTAGATGGGATATTATTAAGGACAGTCACAAGTCGGTATTTCGGACCTGAGGTCGGGCTTGATTTGTACAATAAGTCGGTTACGAATGATAAACCGAGGTGTTTAATGCTACATTCAATGTGTCAAAAAAAGATCCTCGTATTGAGTTTAATGCTGCTATTTATAGTAACTATGGGCTCGTCTTTTTATGAGATTCGGCGGCATTTAATGCGGTGTGACAGCAGGTCAGGCTTTCTCTGCTGGTGGGCCCCGCGGCAATGATGTTCTCACGTGGTTTTGGGACATTTGATAGACATGCATTTAATGCGGCTTGTCGGCTCTGACATCAGCCTTCAGGGGCGTTGTCCCCATTCGAGTCGGCTTGGCTGGGGAGGTCGGAACCTCTAGGGAGGTCGGTTTCTCCAGCTCGGGCAACTCTCCCTTTTTCCTTTTCAACTTGACTCGCGAACCCTCCTCGGTCCATGTGTCGTTCATCCTGCGGGCGAGATGATTCTTATGTCAACATTAAGGCCCCTGACATTGAGGGGGACATGTGCTATGGTCCACCTTAATATCACTTTCTTCTCCTTATCAATATCTTCTAATATGGGACTCTTGCCGACTTCCCGCCCTTAGTTAAAAATCTAATCCTTCCATCTCTTGTGTGAGGCTTGTAGTTCTCGTGATACGATGCGTGGTGTCGCGGATCAACGTACCCGTCTCTTTCAGTTCCAGGCGGTTACGTCTCTTCACTACGCGTTCCCACGATCTCTGATGTTATTTCTACGTGGCAGGCTCCGATTCGTACGCGTGTAACCGCGGGGTAGTGCGAAACGCCCTTATCTTAAATTGTGACGGTTCACAGGCGTCAGTTTCTTTCTAACGGTCACATTGCTCCCATATAAATACTCCACCTTCCTTAATCTTCAAAAATTCACATCCTTTTCACTCTACTTTTCGCTCTATTTTCGGTACTTCTCTCGCCTTTTGCTTTTCTGATTTCCAACTCCCGACGTCCTAGGCTCAGTTGTTCATTCGCGGTGAGTTCCTCTCTCTATTCCTGTTTTCTGTTTCTCGCATTTTTCTTTTATTCTTTTTTGAAATTCCGTCCGTCGCCAGAATAATGGCGGAACGAGCGGTGGAGAGTAGTAGTAGAACAATCTCCGACGAGGCGATTCGTGAGTCTGCTCAGACGAAGAGGTTGACATGGAGTTGGCGTTGGGATACTACTGTTGGGACCCACTATTGGCTGAGCGCTTGGACTTACGGAGGAACAACCATGAAGGCGACGCCGAGGTTGAAAAAGACTTCTCCATTCGCAATGGCTACTAGAATCGTCCTCCTCGTCATTGGGTCGATGCAGACACGATATTTTCTGGTGAGCCTAGCACGATGACCGACGTCGACGTGGTGTTGTTGAGGAAGTCGGCTCGGATTCCACCTACGGTGAAGATGTTTGCCCTATACCCTGGGGAGAGGATTCATTCTCCTCCTTCCGGTTGTGTTGGGGTGTTCGCCGAGAGCATTAGGTCGGGATTGAGGTTTCCCCTTTCTAACATGATTACCGACTACCTTCGAGATTGGGGAATTGGCATTAGCCAGATCACGCCGAACAGTTGGAAGAAAATCTTTGGCCTCTTGGTTCTCAGCGTACAGAAAGGGTTTTCGTTCCCTTCTATTGGTGAGTTCTGGAGCATCTTCTTTTTTAAACGGAGCCGAGAATGGGACGGTGTCCCACCCACCAGTTGTTTTTTCTACTCCGCCAAAGCACAAGGCGAACTGAAGATTGGCCAGTTGATCACTAGAATCCCCAATACGTTACATGACTTCCAGGATGAGTGGTTCTAGGTCGGTGGTGATTGGGAGTCAGCCGACTTTCTTTTGGAGTCAAAAATTGACACGATGACCGTCCCATACCGAGTTGTTTCTGCTTATAGTAAGTTTTCCATTCATAACCTTCTTCACCTCCTCCTGACTGTTGGTCTTTCTTTCGCTGACAGGTTGGAACTTTTGGTCTTTGTAGTCCGGAGGAAGAAAGAACCCAAACTCACTGTCGAATTTGAGGAGAGACTCAAGGATCTTGCGAAGGCCGATCCTTCCAATCGTAATTGACAGAAGCTACTGAAAGAGACAGAGTTGGCTAAGGCGGAACTCTCAGCATCACGCCCGTTTAAGACGTTCCCTCCTGGTACGCTCGGTTTGTTGTTGTTGGTTTTGATGTTCGTTTTGACATGACTTTCCATGCGCATGTTTTTTATGGTTTTCCTTGGCGTGAATTTTCAGTTTAATATCCCATCCTCGGTTTTTTCGGTTTCAAATCAATCAAGGACGCCCAATTCTTCCGGCGCAAAGTTCCCAATACTGACGTTCAACTCAAGTTCGCACGAGAGATTGAGATGGGTCGCTTGAAGTTCTTACAAAGTGTGAAGAGCGCCGCCACTAGACGAGGTGTGACGGCTGCGGGTTCTGACGCGAAGCCAGTGCCCCCGAAAGAGGAGCCGGGGTTAGTTTAGACTCGGGGCCCAACCCGACTGCCTACCAGGTTCAAGGAACCGAGTTGATCGTGAAGTCTCCTGTCCACACCGGTCCCGAGAAGAAGGAGACGACCATGGCCCCTCAAGATGTTCATATCCTCGTGTCTAGTGCTGAGCAGACCGAGGAGGAGAAGAAGGCTGCCGAGGAGGCCTCTGCCCGTAAGAAGCGCAAGTCCAAGAAAAAACCCGATGGTGAGTCGCATGTGGCCGGGTAACGTCAGTGCAAGATGAGGCACGATGCCATTTTGACCCTGGGAGAAGGAAACGCTCTAGTGCACCAGGACAAGAGCTTTACATACCTGCCCATTGATGAGGAAAGGGTTCTCAACCTCAACCTTCCTTCTGGGGTTATCGAGTGGTTTACCGACTTCCACTCTATAGCTTATCCCGAGATCCCGAACAGATATCATCAGCCCCCTCATATGATCGGGGCGGCCCAAGTCCCCTTAATGGCTTGAGACCCGACCTCAAAAGCGATGTTGTCGTCGATGTCGGATGTTCAGAAGTTCAGCTACGCAAAGGCTTGTCTAGGGAGGCCTCTGGTGAGCCTGACGTCTGTGGAGGACGTTTTTTGTTCGAATGCCACCAAGCTCGAGGAGAAGAAGGACAAGGTGGTCTACTGTGATGTCCAGATTTCGTCCTTGCAATCGGAGAAGGCTGATCTTGAGGCGGAAATGACCGAGAAGTCTGACCAGCTGGCCGTGGCACAGGACGAGATTGCGACCTTGATGGCGGACAAGAAATGCTTGAAGGACGAGGTGTATAAACTTTCCAGCCAGGTCACCGAGTCCGAGAACAAGGCCAGGGACACCCATGAAAAACTCTTGAAGGAGCGGGAGGACCATCAGAAGACCCGGCAGGACCGAGCTGTGAAAGAGTCCGAGTTGATCCGAATGAAGGAGGTTCATGCCTCCGAGATTGCCAGGCTCGAGAAATAAAAGGCCGATTATGGGACACTTATGCTCAACCGGGGGGTCGAGGCCAGGAAGGAACTCGGGAAAGAGAAGTTCAAGGGTTCTGAGGAGATGAACGCGATGTCGAGCTAAATACCTGTCTAAACCTCCGGTGGGTCGTCGACCATCTCGACTCTGGCCTATACAGCTCGGGTTACTTCAAGCTCATCTGCTCGTGGAAATCGAGAGACTTGGTTTTGACACTTCGATCTCAGAGATGCGCATTCCGGTCGACGATGATGAGAGACACTACGTCGAATTCGTTCTGAACGAATCTGATCCCAATGTGACGACCTCAACCCTTCCTCCGTTGAACCGAGATAGGCGTGCCGTGCTTTAGAGGGCCTTTATGGAAATGGTCCTTGAAGGGGAGAAAGAAAGAAAGGAGGAGCTCGGTCTCAAGTTCATCGACACTCTTGCCGACATCACCATCGAGCATTTCAGGGTCTTGACCCCCAGCTGAGATTAAGAAAGAGGTGGTGGAGTACGCCGATATGATGACCGTCGCCGCGCTCGAGGGTAATTCCGAAGAATCTGCTTCTGCGACCGAGCTGGTGACCGTAGCTGAATCGGCCGATCCCAGAGCTGTGAAAATCCGAGTCGATCCCCGTGCTTTGGACGCCGCGATCTATGCTAAGTTGAACGAGAGGGTCAGGGATACTTTCGCGGACACCGATGATGAGGCCGCAGAAGAAGTTGGGGAGGATCCGGGAGAGGCGATGAAAGACACCGAGAAGGTGGGTACCGACCTCGAGAAGCCCGAGGAAGTCGTCGATAAGTCTGACGAATAGTTTCGACTGTGTTTTCTTTTGTTTTCCTGTTTGTTTGTTTTCATTTTGCGCGGACCATTAAGTCGGTGCGCTTACTTTGGTTTGTGGTTTGTTTTTTTCTGGACGGGGATCACTGAGTTGACGCGTCCTTATGTTTTTATTTCATCCGTGACATTGTAAGGATTCTCCCCCAGGTTTTCAGTTAATGAAGTATGCTTTTCAAGTTTTCGCTTTCAATTTTTCTGTATTGACATAGTGTTCTTAAATTATACCTTTGAGTCTTTGAAGAGGAGGTCAGCCGTAAAACACAAGCACGTGCCAACCTCTCTAGTTCGGATAAGTAAAGTGGACAGTCATTTCATTTAACATCGACTATTGAACACGACTCTTTTATACAATTTTCGCAAAGCAAAAAAGATATTTCAAGAACACAACACTTCACAAAAAATTACTGTCATTCACAAGGGAAGTTTCTAGGTGGAGATTTTTCACTTTATAAAGACTTTCTTCGAGTACAAAAAACTTGCTGAAAAACTATGCGAAGGTTTTTGCCTTACATGGTAAATTTTCTGTTGCTTGCACCTTTTGAAAATCGCAATTTTGCCCGGGGAGGCTCCTTTAACAAGTCCAACTCGGGGCGCAACGGCCGATTTTTGCAGAACGTCGGCTCGGAGACCGACTAGTGGCACGAAGGCCGGTTTTTGCAGAACGTCTGTGCAGGGACCGACTAGTGGCGCGAAGGCTAGTTTTTACAAAACGTCGATGTGGAGACCAACTAGTGGCGCGAAGGCCGGTTTTTGCAGAACGCGCGAAGGCCGGTTTTTGCTGAACGTCGGTGTGGAGACCGACTAGTGACGCGAAGGCCAGTTTTTGCAGAATGTCGGTGTGGATACCGACTAGTGGCGCGAAGGTCGGTTTTTGCAGAATGTCGGTGCAGAGACCGACTAGTGGCACGAAGGCCGGTTTTTGCAGAACGTCGGTGCGGAGACCGACTAGTGGCGCGATGGCCGACTCGGTGTCATTGATAGTACTTTTTGAGGCATACTGCATTCCATGGGTATTGCTGGGGTGTGCCGTCCAGATCCTCCAGTCGGTAGGCCCCATGGGGCAGCACTTGACTTATTTTTAAGGGTCCTTCCCACTTCGGTTTTAGGGGACCGGGATTGGACCCTGTCACTCTTTTTCGGACCAAGTCGCCAACTCGGTAAATTTTGGGTTTGAGTTTAGAGTTGATATATCGCTCGCTCCTCTATTTGTAGGCCTCTTTTCGGAGCTCGACTTGCGTTCGTAACTCTTCAACCAAGTCGAGGCTCATATGTAAGTTATCGTCGTTTTGATCTTCTGTGAAATTTTCTACTCGGTAGGTCGGCGAGACGAGTTCCATGGGGACCATGGCTTCCGATCCATATGCCAAAGAAAATAGGGTTTCTCCCGTCGATGACCTCGGGGATGTACGATACGCCCACAGGACACCTGGAAACTCCTCTGGCCAGGCCCCTTTCGCTGCCTCAAGTCGTATTTTGAGACCGTTCTTAATCAGCTTATTCATCTCTTCCACTTGACCATTCACTGAGGATGATACGGGGTTCAGAAATAGTGTTTGATGCCGTGAGATGTACAGAATTCGTCCAACCTTTTTCCTTCGAACTGGCTTCCGTTGTCCGTGACGATTGAATTAGGCACGCCAAAACGGCATATTACCGACTTCCAGAGGAAGTCGATCATTTTTTGCTCGGTGATGGTTGCTAGCGGTTCTGCTTCCGCCCATTTGGTGAAATAGTCTACCGCAACAACGGCAAACTTCACTCCTCCCTTTCCGACCGGCAGTGGTCCTATCAGGTCAATTCTCCATTTGGCGAACGACCAAGGGCTCACAATAGATTTGAGCAGTTCTGGCACAAGGTTCCTATTTGGCGCGAATATCTGACATTTGTTGCACCTCCTTACCCAGTTGGCGGCATCCCACCTGAGCGTCGGCCAATAGTATCCTCGTCGGAGAATTTTGTAGGCGAGGGCTTGGCCCCCGGAATGGCTTCCGCAGATGCCATCGTGGATCTCTTGAAGTACGAACAACGACTCTTGTTCTGTCAGGCACTTTAGAAGTGGAATCGATTACCCTCGCTTGTAGAGTACTCCTCGGTCAAGGGTGTATCTGGCAGCTCGTATCCGTAACGATCGTGCTTCTCGGGGATTTTGGGGTTGTGTCCCGATTCCAGGTACGTGATGATAGGATCCATCCAGGTCGGTATTTTGTCGGCCTCGCTAGTTCCGACCTGGTTAACCTGAGATGCAGACGTGGATGGTTTCTCCTGACTTCCGACTTGAACATACTCCCTGTCCTTCATATTCGCGCTAGAAGCGAGGTGTGAAAGGGCGTCTGCTTGCACGTTCGACGTCCTAGGGATGTGCTCGATTTTGGCTGTGAAGTTCGTCATCTGTTATTTAACCAGTGCCAGATATGGTACTAACCGAGGTTCTTTTACCTCGTAACTGCCGAGGATTTGGTTGACGAGTAGTTGGGAGTCCGAGAAGACGTTCAGGTGAGTTAAGTTCATGGTTTCGGCAAGGCCTAGGCCGGACAGCAAGGCCTCGTATTCGGCCTCGTTGTTGGTGGCCAGAAAAAGGAATTGGATTGAGTGGCAATATACTCATTGTTCCGGATCGATTAAGACCACACCTCCCCCAGCCCTGCTCGCTATGGATGACCCCTTGACGTACATCATCCATGGTCGGTTGTCGATGGTCTCTTGGATGGCGGGGGTAAACTTGGCGATGAAATCTGACAACACTTGTCCTTTGATGGTTGTGCGAGGTTTGTAATGTATGTCGATCTATCCTAACTCCACGGCCCATTTGATCATTCGTCCCGAAGTGTCAGGCCTATAGGACTTGCCTTAGAGGATGGGCCATCAGGACGGTGACCGAGTGTTCTTAGAAGTAAGGGCAGAGTTTCCTGGCCACGATGACGAGGGCGTAAGCCAATTTCTCCATCGGCGGATATCTGAGCTCGGTGTCGTACAACGCCTTACTCACGTAGTATATTGGATGTTGGCATGTCTCTTCATCCCTTATGAGGACCGCGCTGAGTGTCGAGCTGCTTACCCTGAGGGATAGGTACAGCATCTCGTCGGGTTTTGGTTTTTGCAAGACCGGAGCCTGAGTCAACGTCATTTTGATATTGTCTAGCGCTTTCTGACACTCGTCAGTCCATTCGAACTTCTTCCCTTTCTGTATGGCGTCAAAGAATGGCTTGCAGCGGTCGGTTGACTTCGAGATGAATCGATTCAAGGCCGCCAACCTCCCAGTCAGACCATGTACCTCTTTTACCGAGGTGGGGGGGTCTAAGGTCGAGTATAGCTTAGATCTTGGCAGGGTTTGCTTCTATTCCCCTATGACTAACCATGTAGCCCAGGAATTTTCCCGACTTCACCCCAAATGTACATTTTTTCGGGTTCAACACCATCGAATAATCACGCAAGATTTTAAACATTTAAATCAAATGAGTTACATGATCGCATGCATTTACCGACTTTACTAGCATATCATCTACATAAACTTCCATAGTCTGCCCTATCAGTCTAGAAAACATCTTATTGACCAATCGTTGATATGTGGCTCCGGCATTCTTCAATCCAAAGGGCATCATTGTGTAGCAATACAAACCCCGAGCCGAGTAGAAGGAGGTATTCTCCGCTTCTTCCCGGTCCATAGGGATCTGGTTGTAGCCCGAGTACGGGTCCATAAAGCTCATGAGTTCATGGCTCGAGGTTGCATCGACCATGTAGTCAATGTGCGGCAAGGGGTAGTTGTCCTTCGGGCAAGCTTTGTTGAGGTCGGAGAAGTCTATACACAGACGCCACGAGCCGTTGGCCTTTTTAACCAAAACGGGGTTGGACACCCAAGTCGGGTATTTGGTTTCCTTGACGAGTTTGTTCACTACCTCCTCAAGGGCCTATTGTCGGTCTGGACCGAGCTTCATCCTCTTCTGAATTATTTGTTTTACCGTCTTGTCGATGTTGATCCGATGGCAAGCAATGGTTGGGTCGATCCCCTTCATGTCCTCGTGCTTTCAAGCGAAGACGTCGGCATTTGCACGAAAGAATTGTATCAGTTCGGTCCTGAGCGATTCAGGTAGGCATGCTCCAATTCGGAGTTGTTTGTTACAAGTCGGCTCGTCAACGCTAATAATTTCCACTTCTTCAGAGGGTTCATCTTGGTTGCCTCCTTTCTTTTCCTTGAATTGGTCTCGTAGATCGAGGACATCAGCCTCCTTCGCGGGCTCTTTTCTTGGTCGTCTTCCTCGATCTCGGGTCTTATCTTCTTCGTCCGAGGTGGGGGGTTTCTCGTCCGTCTGAGGGCCTCGGTTCTCGTCCATGTTGACGTCGGCTTTTTCTGCCATGTGGATTTCCCGCGAAGGGATTTCTAAGAACAACTCCCTGGCCTCTCTCTGTTCCCCATAGTGGGTTCCTTCTCCATCCGCCGTGGGGAATTTTATGGCATAGTGAAAAATGGAGACTGCAGTTCGGAGCTTGTATAACGTCTTCCTCCCGATAATCGCGTTATATTCGTTGTCAAGATCCTTTACATTGAAGGTCTCCATGATGACCTTGGACGTCTGCCCGTGTCCCCCGAATCTGATGGGGAGAGTGATCTCTCCCAATGGGAGTGCTATGCTTCCGTTGAAGCCGTGGACGCGATCGTTGCAGGGACGGACCTCAGATGGGTCAATTCCGAGCTTGTTGAACGCTTTGAGCATGAGTATGCTCGTGTAGGCCCCGGTATCCACCATGATCCGGTGGACGGGGATGCCACAGATGGGGGCCGTGGTTATGAGTGCGTCCGAATACGGATGGTCGAATAGGCTTGCATCTTCCAACGTGAAGGTTATGGGACAAGTGCGGGCGTTGATTGTCTCCCTGAGGTCCAAGGTCATCACCTTCTTGTTGGGACATATGAGGATCTCGATATGCACAAATCACGGACAAACATTCAACATAAACCTATGCGCAGCGGGTCTAAAGGTTTGATGAAGAAAACTTACTGCTTAAAATTTATGTAGATCTGGCTGGCCCGAACAGTTGACTGCAAATCAAATCTTCTCGGAATCGAACAAACTTGACCAATCCAGAAAGCTGACGTCACGGCAAAGTCAACGGCGTTGACCGATCGGAAAACGGAGGTCTCACGCGCTCTCATGCGCGCGTGTAAGTCTCGGCAACTACTCTCTTCCGGCGGCGCGTGGCGGCGCGTGCGGGGGCGGCTGGCGGCGATCTCGACGGCGATCTCTTCGTCTCGTCGTCCTGGTCGTCGTGGTATGGACACTTGCTGGTTTTGGTCTCCGGTTTGGATGTATGATAGATCTGATTGGAATCCCGTATATACTTTAAGATCTTCTACTTTATTCTCAAACAGCTAGCTAGATCTTGTATCAGTGGAGCACAAGAAATAGAACTACTCCTTGGAAGAGAGAGAGAGAGAGGGGCGGACGAATTCTCAAAGTTGTGGAATTGTGTTATTCTCTTGCATGAGCCTAATGCTGTATATATAGAGCTACAGTAGGGACCCTAAGGAGAATAGGATAAGGGCTTCTAATATATTAATACTGTGGAGCAACCCCACAATTAATATATTAATAATATTAAAGTCCACCACAATAATATTATTGCACTCCCCTCACCTATCCCAAATTACATTTGAGACTCCTTATTATAATTATCCGATTTACCTCCCCATGTTTAAGATATAATGTCCATTAATTAATTCGATCACTAATAATCAAGAATTAATTAATATATTATATTAACGAAGCTAGCGCTCGCTCATAGCATTCATATTATGCCGGAATAAATCCACCTGCAGGGTTTAGCATAATATTCCTTTATGGACTCACTTCGGGGACATCATCATACTAACGCACACGGTGACCGTAAATATCCTAATAGCACATCGAACACATAATGCCATTACCCAATTCATTAAGTATGTCGACCCGGCTTGGATCTCACCCAAAGAATCAAAGCAACAACAATTATGTGCACATGCCTATTTAATATCTTACGGGTTAAGAGCACGCAATAATTAACTGAGGCCTAGTTCGTTTACGACGATCAGTATAAAACGAACATCCCTCTCTGGGATCCTGTTCAATACATAAATGTACTAGTGCAACTAATCGGTCAAGACAAACCGTACGGTTGACACTACAACCGTTCCGATGGGTTGTTCAATTCCATCTAGGTTGTGAACCAATGATTCTTGTTTCGCAAGTAACTGATATAGTGATCTTCGGTACGCCCGATGACGACCCACTTATCTACATGCAAAACAACAGAACGTGGAACTTATTTAACCAAACATAATTCTCATTCATCAAGAAATAACAAGTGTAATATCCACTAAAGCAAAGCTTAAGTATATAACACCAACACTGCTTCCCTGAGTTGTAGGCCCTTCGTGCATAGGCTTTGACTTGCCTTCTGGAAGACGTCGGCGTATCTCGATTGGTGTTAACTCGGGGGATGGGACTGGAGCGTCCCGATGTTGGCGGCGTTAGGTCGGATCGTGGCTGGGTGTCGGCTTGTCGGCCCCTCTTCCCAAGTCGATCTTGGGGCGAGCCGATGTCAGTTGATCCGAGCATGAAAATTTCTTTGTCTTCTTGCGCTCGGAGCCTTTTGAAACTTGAACCCCCCCTTTATCTCCTTCATCATCATCACGGAGCTCATGTGTCCTTCGCTTTCCCTTGTTATCGCCTGCCTTTGTGAATTTCCTCACCTGCGGGTTGCCGATGAGTTTCATCAAAGCCGACAACAGACTCAAACATTCGTCTGTGTTATGGCCCGGAGATCGGTGATAATCGCAGTATCTTGCTTTGTCCAGTTGGTTCTCTGGGGTTTTGACTGGTCGGGCATCGAGAATGATTCCCTTTCCCTTTATTTCTTCATAGAGGGCGGTTGCTCCAACCGAGTAAATGGATCGGTATCCTGACTTCAAGTCTTCCCGGTATTGTTTCTGAGTTGCTCGCACCTCGGGATCATTTGGATCTCCCTACCTCGGGTCCCCAGAGGAGGTCTTTTTGGACGAGTTGCCAAAATACTTTTTCTTCTTCTCCGACGTCGGCTTCTGTCCCTGGGAGGTGAACGTGAGGTCAGGGACTGACATGCTCTCTTCGGTAATCACGTGGTTCTGCACTCGGATCAAGAATTCCTGGTACATGCTGGGCTTGTTTTGGCAAAGTGCCCACCTGAACATTGATTAGGGCTTTAGCCCGGAGATAGCGCTCACCAGGAGAGTCTCAGGGTGGCATGGTTCCATATTCTGCATGCGTTCATTGAAGCATGCGACGTATTCCTTCAAAGTTTCATCATCCATTTGGACAATGTTGGTTATTGACTCCTTTGGAATCAGGCAGACTTGTGCCCCGGTGAAGTGGGAGCAGAAAGCTGATCTGAGTTGGACCCAACGTCGGATGGACTGTGCCGGTAGCGAGTAATACCGCTTCTGGGCTTTTGGTCCTAGAGTTAGGGAGAACATACGACACCTGAGGGCGTCGGTGGCCCCATGTAGGTCCATCCATGAAATGTAATGGCCGAGATGTGCGTCGGGATCCGATGTCCCGTCATAGAGGTCGATTTGTGGGACTTTGATTTTTCCAGGCAGTGGCTCTAAAGTCAACTTGGGAGATAATGGGGAATCCGTTTCTACGTACACATGGCCCGTCTCTTGAGCGTGTGGGTTGAGGGGCGACCTTATTCCTCGGGTTTGCAAAGTTTTAAGCTCGGCGACCCTTCTTCTCAGGGCTTCCATCTCGGGGTTGTCGTGTCTAGTCGTCCGACCCCTCTCTATTTGATGTTGGAGGTCGGCCGGATTTCTCGTTGGCCTGAATAGGGGTCTGGCGATGGCAGTTTCCCTTCGAACGTGTCTGGATTGGCTCTTTGTCGTCATTTCCTGCATATTCTGCTCTTGAGGATTCATCGTCTGGGCAGGAGGTCGTTGGGTGGCGTCGTCCCTTGGCTGGGACGTCGCGTGTGAGCGATTTTGGTTGTTCGCTCCTGGCTGCAACTGCTGCGCCACCGGTCTGGTCAGGGTAATAGGCGCAAGCAATTGTCCCGGTACGGTTCTTGAGGTTGCCGGCATGGTCTGAGCTAGTAACGCTGAGAAACCCTTCGCGAACTTGGGGTTCTGCATGAGCGCCGCAAGATTTGGTATTATCGACATGTTGGCTCTACCGATAGAAGGGATTGGACCACGGCTGACCCCTCCCCTCGTCGTCCGATCGTCTTGTCCTGATTGTGCCATTGCTTTGTGTTTTCGCGCTAATGAGTTCATAGATGTTGGATTCAAAGATTGACCTCAAGATATCTTATGAGGCCCTTCTTCTAGCGCCAAACTGTTGATAAACGGATTTGATCAACTTTTTAAATGTAAATCTTAGGGATTAATACGAAAATTGAGGTGATTTTATTCGTTCGATGGGATATTATTAAGAACAGTCACAAGTCGGTATTTTGGACCTGAGGTCGGGTTTGATTCGTACAATAAGTCGGTTACGAATGATATACCGAGGTGTTTAATGCTACATTCAATGTGTTGAAAAAAGATCCTCGTATTGAGTTTAATGCTGCTATTTATAGTAACTGTGGGCTCGTCTTTTTATGAGATTCGGCGACATTTAATGCGGTGTGACAGAGCAGGTCAGGCTTTCTCTGCTGGTGGGCCCCGCGGCAATGATGTTATCACGTGGTTTTGGGACGTTTGATAGACATGCATTTAATGCGGCTTGTCGGCTCCGACGTCAGCCTTCAGGGGCGTTGTCCCCATTCGAGTCGGCTTGGCTGGGGAGGTCGGAACCTCTAGGGAGGTCGGTTTCTCCAGCTTGGGCAACTCTCCCTTTTTCATTTTAAACTTGACTCGCGACCCCCTCCTCGGTCCACGCATCGTTCATCCTGCGGGCGAGATTATTCTTATGTCAACAGATAATTAAAGATTAATCAAGATTAAAAGAAATTTCATGAATTTATGAGATCAAAGAAAATTCCAAGTTTGATCTTGGAACAATGATTTTTAAAAAATGGTTTTATAAAAGTGTTTAAATCTAGAGAAGTTGAATAATTATTCTTGGGTTAAGGTGTAGAGTGATCGAGAATTTTATATTAAAGACATGAGGTTGAGGTCTATTGATAAGAGAAGAAAATTCGATGTCGTAAGCATGCTTGTATGATCTATGTTCATGTTATATGATTGATATTATATGTAACACCCCGCTTATCAGAGTAAATTTTCTGCAATTTATTTCGAAAATGCTCATAAATTTTTCGAAATCTTTTTAGCTTTACTCGGGATGCTACTAAAACTTATCTGCTTTACAAAAATTTGTTTCCTTAAAACCTTGATCTAGCAACTGGGTTAGACATAAATAAAACATATTTTAAATATCGAACAAGTATGTAAACAACTGGACCTGTTCATACTGGCGAACAGATAAATTATTTAAGTCTGAAAATATAGTCACACATGTTCGAATCTGAAAACGTAGCGGAAATCTTGCAAGCGTGGCATAATAATTATACAAACTGAAACCTTATTAAAAGTCCATAATAGAAATTGAACCAAATTCACGACCAACACCACCACAGCCGATCTCACACCTCCGCACCGACCCTGTTACCTGGAAATGATAATAGTGGGGAGTGAGTACTAATCCACTGTACTCCGTGAAAACTCATACTAAAAAAAACATTAATAATAATATCAATATCATGATCGCAAGTATATATATGTAAATTGTAATCTCCCGACACTAGGTCGGTAACTGAACTGAATCTCTCAGACACTATGTCTGTAACCGTGCGCACACTCTGATGGCATATTAAGGTTATTGTGCCTCCACCAGAACTCGGGATGGCATATTAAGGCAACTGGCCTCCACCCAAAGTGGATAAGTCATACACATACCTTTGACATGATAATAGCTATTATACTCAATGTAATACCCAGGCTGGGTCCCCACATTTCTTCTTCGAAAATGTTTGAAAATCGTAAGTGTTGCTCTTGGGTACCTAACTCCTCATGCTACATAAAAATATACACAAATATACTAAGTACTATGCTCATATACTCAATAAGATGTTTTAACCTCAACTGATAACTTATCGGAATTTTAAAAAAATTCCGACTATAGCTCAAATAAATACTTATTCATTGAACAACTTAACTTGAAATTTTACTTAATGCCAAACTTAAACCATATAAATCATGATTTTTGAATCATAGATATTGACTTATACTCTCATGTGAATTAAAATGACTCGGAAGTGAAAATAAGCTAAATTTCACATAATAGGTGACCAAGTACATGAACTCAAAATATGCTCAACTTTTACCAACATCATATACATAATTTATAAGGATTTATAGCTATCAAACTCGGCTTAAACATGCTTGGTACTAAAAATTCGAATTTAAAGCACATCTAACTTAAGTGCTAATCATAATATGGAAATATGCTATTTACATGCGAAACTTCAACAATTTTATAAAGTCGTATAATCAACATATTAAGTTGAAACTTGGTCAAATTGTTAATTCCTCATGTGAGACTTTTAAATAAAAGATTCATGTTAAAAACTCGAACTTGGACTGCGTACTCTTGCATATAAAATCATCTTGACAGGCATGGGGTATAAACATTTTAACTCATTCATTTCTCAACTTAAAATCATGAAATTTGGCAAGCATGATCTTAACACATATGTTGACATGTCATAAAAATTTCATAATTTTTGATGCATATATCTCAACTTAATCCCGTTCAAAGTCACTGCTGGAAACATGCACATAAAATTCAGCTTGTATGATAAACTTTAAAAATCTATAACTCGAGCTATACTTAACCAAAAGACATGATTCTTGCTCCTATGTACTCATCATTTACACAAGAAATATACATAATAAGCTTAACATACCAGGTTATACATAAAATGCTTAATTTCGAAATCAACAACACATAACAATCGTGCATACGATCTAGCATAACTTTTTACTTCATGGCATGATTATAAATACTTAAAGGCTGGAACTTTAACACGTTCTAACACATATTAAGGCACTCTAAAATATCATGCTAAAAGAATGACTTACTACCTTCTTCTTCTTGCTTGAAACTAAAATTTGAACTTGAAAATTAATTCTTCACCTCTCCAAAATTCTCACAACTTATTTCTCACTAATAAGTTATATAACTTTTAAAACTTTTTTTTGATGATAATAAGCTGATTTAAGGCCTCTATCTATAGCCACAAAAGAGGGAACAAGATGATTGAGTGAAGAAATAAACATAATAAACAATCAAAACTTGTAAAAATAAATAAACATAATAAATGGATAATCTTAACTTATAAACTTAACCAATCTATAGTCAATGCTTATAAATGGACATTTGGTGATATATCATCTTATATTATTCTGATTTTGTTGATAAAATTTGTGACTTAGAGAAAAATATCCATTTTACGAAACCAAATTCTGACTTAAAACGAACAATTACCGTAAAATCGACAATTCTAACAATTTCATATTTCCTTCTTTTGCTTTTGGCATTTTTCCTTTTAATGCTAAAACAACTTTTCTTATCTTGTAGTCTACTAAAAATATAGAGGGGAAGTAATTTAATTTATTTTCTGGAAGTGAAATCAGACTTAAATTCCGACTACAATCGAAAACCGAAAAACCCAAAAATTTTAAAACCTTCATATTTCTCTCTTAATAATTGAAATAGACTAAAATGTCTAAATAAATTATTTTACTCAAATGATTAAATTAGACACTCATGTCAAATTAATCATAAACTTATCAAACAATTCGAAATAATTAATCCCTACTAATAAAATCCATTTCTAAAGATAAACGGACCGGAATTAATTAATGAACTGGCTCGATTACTAAATAAAATTTAACGGAGAATACTTTCAACTTAAATTTAAACATATAACTTATAACTTAATAACTGGACTCTCAACTAGAAACGAGCATTATTAAAAAAAATAATTTAGTTCAAACTCGGAACTAAAATAATTACTTTTATTAATTACTGAATAGGATATTACAATCTACCCCCCTTAAAACTATTTTCGTCCTCGAAAATACTGAAATAGGAATATATACTAACTGAAAACATATCAGAACTCAAAATCTGGAAAACTAGCCTTAATATCAGCTTTCAGACATCTAATTCTCCGTGGCAATTTTATGTAATACGAACGAGGAGAATATCTCGATTCTTAAGCCGATGAACCTTTCGGTCCAAAACTAACACCGGTAGTTCCTCGTAAGTTTAATCTGGCTGAATCTGAAACTCATTGTGCTGAAGCACATACTCTGAATCACTCACATATTTACGTAACATTGATACATGAAATAAATTATGCACACTGGACAACTCAGGAGGTAAAACTAATCGATAAGATACTTCTCCTACTCGTTCAAGAAGTTTGACCTATATAACGAGAATTCAACTTACCTTTCTTCCCGAAACGAACGACACTTTGCATTTGTCGAACTTTCAGAAATACTTTATCTCCTACCTCAAAATGCATTTCTCGCCCATGCTTATCAGCTGAAGACTTTTGCTAGCTCTGAGCAGTCTTGAGCTTTTCTCAAATCCAATCTACTTGCTCAACTGTTTCCTCAATCATCTTCCATCATATTGATGGTAATGCTAAACACTTTTTAACTTGTTATGACTCGAAACATGACTATGTGGCACTTTGCATGCGATTTACCCACTACCCGGGGCCCTTCGGGTGCGGAACGTCTATATGCGTGTACCTACAATGTCAATATCGCCTGTAGTTACTAACAATTCGCATATATGTTAGCATTTTCACTGTACTTAACATGCTTCTCTATCAAGAAACCTTTTTGCTCAAGTACTACTATCAGTATTTATATTTTTCCGACTTAACTATAGTCAATATTTCTTAGAGAACTGAGTTGAAATTACTGCACTGTTGTAAAATAATTTACCCAATTACTAATCATACCACAATTTCATCCATCGGGGTAACCTATCTTTACCTCCAATACTACAAACCGACAAAACTTAAAATCGGTAACATCGCCAATAATTTCTACTATAATTATTGCCGACATTTCACATCTGTTTTGGCTGCATTAAATGCATACTGGTTGCATATTCTGGCATTCGGTATATTTTAATGCTCAACTTTATCATCAGAAACTTATCTCATACACGTCATTCTTCTATAAACAAGCTCACTAATCTTTCAATCTTCTCCAGCAATTGTCTGAAATAACAAATGGATCTAGCACTTTCAAATATTCACAAATTTTATTCCTTTCTTCCACTGCATATCATAAGAAGAATTTATCGATCCCGAGTGGAAAGATTGAGAGTGCTAATGTTCCATAATATTCCAAATGATATACGATGGTTGATTGAAGTAAAAGTTCGACTATCTGGAGAATTTCCAAATTCTTATAAATATCTGCAAGGTATGGGTAGAAGTACTCTTTCAAAGAAACGTAGAGCAAAAAGAATAGGTGGCTGCTATAAATGTACTCGATGGAACTGCGACACCCGATGCAAATCGGTGGGGTTTGTGTCCAAAAATCAAGAAGATAAAATAGCTTTCATAAAGAATGGTTTGAATAAGTAATCTCTGGATCAAACCCTCCAACAAATTCTCGAGACACATGCCAGTGGATATGTGCATCGAGAGCTTATGTCTTTATAGGTTTGTTTCAAAGATGAACAAAATCGCTATAGTCTCAAAAATATTGTTGCTAAGGATCCTGTTTGCAACAACTGTCTCTATTAACCCTATTTATTATAAGGTATTGAATATCTTATCCCTTCTGATAGGTAACGCTAATTTAAACCTTAACTTCTTACTTGTTTGTTGCTTCTGTCAGAGTGCAACAATATAATACGTATCTCTTTATAAACTTTCTCTTTAAATATACCGATCATTCTTTATGATCTCTCCACACCAAATGGAGGTTTCTGAGTCTTCTCAAGTTACTATGGTTCTTAAACCTATAAAAACCATATGTATTCTTGGAGGTCATAAACTTGTAGCTTCTTCTCAAAATATTGGTATTGTATCCCAACTAGTAAGAGAACTGGGAAAACAAAAGATCAATTTACTGTATGGAGGAACTAGCCTCACTTTCTTTGGTAGCCTTCTCCTGGCTGGAAAAGGCTTTGATATTAAAGTGAAAAGTGTTCTGCCATTTCACAAAACACCTTCAAAAGTTCTCAAAGATTCTACCAGTCTAATGCTTTCTAACTCTATTTATGATTGCACAATGTTCATGGTGAACCATAGTGATGCTTTCATCATACTTCCTGGTGGATATGAAACTGTAATGACCATGTTTACAATTGCCTCTTGGGTAGACATGAAATTTCATAATAAGCCCATTGGTCTATTAAATTCCCATCACATCTTCAATGGCCTTTTTGGTTTTCTTGATGAAAGTTTATTTCAGACTTTTATATCTGATTCTACTAGAGATATCTTCAAATATATAGATACTATTGCTGGACTTATCAAGAAACTTCAAGAAAACATCACTTCTTAAGATTCTGTGGAAACTCATGGGGTTAAGCGAAAGCGAACTTTCGATCCACCAGATTTATCTTTATAAACCCTGATCTTTACTATGGGTGGCAGAGTTACGGGGTATTAGACCCTTGAGACGCACCCTGCTTTGTATATATATATATATATATATATATATATCTTGTATCAATTGAGGATTCACTTTTTCTTTATCTGCATTTCATGCATCTGATTTGCTATTTCTGATAAATCTGTACTATCTTCTTTAATAATAATGAAATCCTCAACTGTGTGCTTGAAACTTCATGAATCATTTATTTATACTTGGCGAATATAAACTTTATTCGTCTTTGTCTTATTAAATAGACTATCTTCAACTTTCACATATCCAGATGACTTATACTTAAACTCTTTTGAGAGATTTAACTGATCTTCTCGATGATTGGGATGTGAAACTTATTGACTGACTGATATCTATTGAAGTTCCACTTCAAGTCTCCAGGTAAACTCAGACTAGTGACTATTATTCCAAGCCTCCATAATTTACCCAGCTAATTAGCTATAATAAGCAATTATCTAAAATTTATGAACATTGATCTTTATCTTATAATTACCCGGCCTTGCGACTCTTATTTCAAGCCACCATGATAATAAATACGGATACTTACCCAACTTTATTGCTTATTATACGCTTATACCTTTAAACTCATGTCTATTGACTTCTGAAATGTACTATGTTGGACTATTAACTAATCCTACAAGTACTGATAACTTATTCCTGAACATTTCCAACTAAGATTCTCGGTATCTAACTGCTAAGATACCTGCATTACTGACTCTAAAGATTGACTACTTTCTTAAATTGTACTCCTACGGTTCAGTTTCAAGCCTCCATGGTCAATCCGGACTTATGGTTCTTATTTCAAACCTCCATGATCTACCCGGACTTCTGGCTCTTATACACTGAAAAACCGTTACTTCTGATATTGACTTATGCACATTCCGATACTAGCTTATGTATATACTCAAAATAAGTCAACCTCTAGAGTCTTAAAAACTTAATCTGATGGCTTATTTTTAGAATGTTCAGATAACTTTCTTAATCTAGTAAACTTTCAAGATTATAGTCGCGAAATTGGGCAACTATAGCTGCATGAATATCTCCTGTGAAACTTTACGGCGTGCCATCCGTATACTTGATCTGAACAGGAGTTAAACTTAGAATTACTGAAAAATAAATATTGTATTCTTGAAAAGGCACAATCTCTTGACAAGTTACCAACTCGATAAGCTAAAGTTCAACTAGAATACTGAATATAGTTCTGATTTCTGATATGAGGACATATTTGATACTACTATGAGTCTTTGATACTGATGTGAGCATTTATTTTTATTTCTAAGGTTCGGATATATGAATCCTATTGAGCATAGACTTAGTAATTTGCATATATTTTTATAAAAAACTTCTGTAAAAACTTTTAACAGCACTTATCTGGTTGTCGGCGAGGTGTGAGTGTGGTGGTGTGGTCGGTTTTCCTGAAACTTCCCTTTTGAAAACTTAAACTTTTAGTATACAGAGCACTTGAACCTGGCTCTGATACCAACTGTAACACCCCGTTTATCAGAGTAAATTTTTCGCAATTTATTTCGAAAATGCTCATAAATTTTTCGAAATCTTTTCAGCTTTACTCGGGATGCTACTAAAACTTATCTGCTTTAGAAAATCTGTTTCCTTAAAAACTTGATCTAGCAACTGGTCTAGACATAAATAAAACAGATTTTACATATCGAACAAGTATGTAAACTGGACCTATTCATACTGGCGAACAGATAAATTATTTAAGTCTGAAAATACTGTCACACATGTTCGGATCTGAAAACGTAGTGGAAATCTTGCAAGCGTGGCATAATAATTATACAAACTGAAACCTTATTAAAAGTCCATAATAGAAATTGAACCAAATTCACGACCAACACCACCACAGCTGATCTCACACCTCCGCACCGATTCTGTTACCTGAAAATGATAATAGTGGGAGTGAGTACTAATCCACTGTACTCCGTGAAAACTCATAATAAAGTAAAAATTAATAATAATATCAATATCATGATCGCAGGTATATAAGTAAACAGTAATCTCCTGACACTAGGTCGGTAACTAAACTGAATCTCTCGGACACTATGTTCGTAATCGTGTGCACACTCTGATGGCATATTATGGCTACTGTGCCTCCACCAGAACTCGGGATGGCGTATTAAGTCAAGGGACCTCCATCCAAAGCGGATAACTCATAACACATACCTTTGACATGATAATAACTATTATACTCAATGTAATACCCAGGCTGGGTCCCCACCTTTCTTCTTCGGAAATGTTTGAAAATCGTAAGTGTTTATCTTGGGTAGCTAACTCCTCAAGATACATAAAAATATACACAAATATACTAAGTACTATGCTCATATACTCAATAAGATGTTTTAACCTCAACTGATAACTTATCGGAATTTTAAAAAAAAAACCGACTATAGCTCAAATGAATACTAATTCATTGAACAACTTAACTTGAAATTTTACTTAATGCCAAACTTAAACCATATAAATCATGATTTCTGAATCTTAGATATTGACTTATACTCTCATGTAATGTACTCAAAACATGCTCAACTTTTACCAACATTATATACATAATTTATAAGAATTTATAGCTATCAAACTCAGCTTAAACATGCTTGGTACTTAAAATTTGAATTTAAAGCACATTTAACTTAAGTGCTAATCATAACAAGAAAATATACTATTTACATGCGAAACTTCAACAATTTTATAAAATTGTATAATCAATATATTAAGCTGAAACTGGGTCAAATTGTTAATCCCTCATGTGAGAATTTTACATAAAAGATTCATGTTAAAAACTCAAATTTGGACTGAGTATTCTTGCATATAATATCATCTTGACATGCATGGGGTATAAACATTTTAACTCATTCATTTCTCAACTTAAAATCATGAAATTTGGAAAGCATGATCTCAACACATATGTTGACATGTCATAAAAATTTCATAATTTAATCATGCATATATCTCAACTTATTCTCGTTCAAAGTCACTGATGGAAACATGCACATAAAATTCAGCTTGCATGATAAACTTTAAAATCTATAACTCGAGCTATACTTAACCAAAAGACATGATTCTTGCTCCTATGTACTCATCATTTACACAAAAAATAGACATAATAAGCTTAACATACCAGGTTATACATGGAATGCTTAATTTTGAAATCAACAACACATAACAATCATGCATACGATCTAGCATAACTTCTTACTTCATGACATGATTATAAATACTTAAAGGCTGGAACTTTAACACATTCTAACACATATTAAGGCACTTTAAATTATCATGCTAAAAAAATAACTTATTACCTTTTTCTTCTTGCTTGAAACTAAAATTTGGACTTGAAAATTTATTTTTCACCTCTCCAAAATTTCCACAACTTATTTCTCTCTAATAAGTTATATAACTTTTGAAACTTTTCTTTGATGAAAATAATCTGATTTAAGGCTTCTATTTATAGCCACAAAAGAGGGGACAAGATGATTGAGTGAAGAAATAAACATAATAAACAACCAAAACTTGTAAAAATAAATAAAGATAATAAATGGAAATCTTAACTTATAAACTTAACCAATCTATAGTCAATGCTTATAAATGGCCATTTGGTGATATATCATCTTATCTCATTCTGATTTTGTTGATAAATTTCGTGACTTAAAGAAAATCTCATTTTACGGAACTAAATTCTGACTTAAAATGAACAATTACCGTAAAATCGAAAATTCTAACAATTTCATATTTCTTTCTTTTGCTTTTGGCATTTTCCTTTTAATGCTAAAAAAAATTTTCTTATCTTGTAGTCTACTAAAAATATAGAAAAGAAATAATTTAATTTATTTTCTGGAAGTGAAATCGGACTTAAATTCCGACTACAATCGAAAACCGAAAACCCAAAAAATTTAAAACCTTCATATTTCTCTCTTAATAATTTAAATAGACTAAAATGTCTAAATAAATTATTTTACTCAAATTATTAAATTAGATGTAATATCCCGACTATCTATTAGTATAAATTATATTTTTAGTTCCGATATTATTTTTCGGATTTAATTATTTTCAGTTATTTCAGTCGAAATTACCGGAAATTATTTTCGACGTACCGTTTACGTTCGAAATAATTTTGGTAATTAAGTATTATGCTTAATTAATTGATTGAGCCTTAATTTGTGATTAATGGTAATTAATCATCATTAGCATCTCTAATTGTCGTGCTACACTATTCAAGTAGTGGAGAATTCTTTGTCCAAGTCATGCAAAATGCCGTGTGATTATGTGTGTGCATGTTAGTAGTATTTTGTCCAAGATGCCTTCCACTTTGTCCTTTAGCCGTGCATTCATTTGTATTTGTGCAAGTATATGTCTTGTAGTAGTGTGCATGGGAACTATCACAAGTCAAGAGGAGAACTTGTCATTTAGTCCAAGTGCATAAAACTTGAGCATATTCTTGTTAAAACCGAAGCATAAGTCTTATGCATAGCCATTCGATTTTCCTCATGCATTTAGGATTTGTTAGATTATTTAATCCCTTGTGTTTGGAGCTTAATGCATGTCTCTTTGGCTTGTAGTGTGTAGTGTCCTAGGCATCATCTAGCATGTGAGACAAGTGTCCTTAGCATTTGACCATTTTACTCCCCCTCACCATTAGTCATTCGGTTTTATATATGGGGGGTGTTAGTAAAATTTCCTTTTCACCTTCTTCTCATGTTAAAGTTCAGCATATTAGTTCATAGTGCCGAGAGTTGAGAGTTAAGTGAATTGGTGAGAATTTCGAGTAATTGCTGAGAGTACCGCTCGCACCATAAGCCATCGCACGGCGTCGCACACACGCGGAGGGTCACGGCCGAGTGCGGGAGTTCGACAAGATTAGTCACTTGAGCTTAATAAGAGGTAACTCCCCACGGTTGTAGACCGAGACTATCATGTTTATTATTCGATTTTCCGTTAGGCGTTCATGCGTGTTATGGGTAGTATGAGCCGTAGCCGTAGCCGTGC
>CACSLK010016925.1:466835-485630 GCA_902706635.1 Striga hermonthica
CGTTGTCAAGATCCTTTACTTTGAAGGTCTCCATGATGACCTTGGACGTCTGCCCGTGTCCCCCGAATCTGATGGGGAGAGTGATCTCTCCCAATGGGAGTGCTATGCTTCCGTTGAAGCCGTGGACGTGATCGTTGCAGGGACGGACCTCGGATGGGTCAATTCTGAGCTTGTTGAACGCTTTGAGCATGAGTATGCTCGTGTAGGCCCCGGTATCCACCATGATCCGGTGGACGGGGATGCCACAGATGAGGGTCGTGATTATGAGTGCATCCTAATGCGGATGGTCGAATAGGCTTGCATCTTCCAATGTGAAGGTTATGTGGCAAGTGCGGGCGTTAATCGTCTCCTTGAGGTCCGAGGTCATCACATGCTTCCCTGAGTTGTAGGCCCTTCGTGGGTAGGCTTTGACTTGCCTTCTAGAAGACGTCAGCGTATCTCGATTGGTGTTAACCCGGGGGATGGGACTGGAGCGTCCCGACGTTGGCGGCGTTAGGTCGGATCATGGCTGGGTGTCGGCTTCTCGGCCCCTCTTTCCAAGTCGGTCTTGGGGCGAGCCGATGTCAGTTGATCCGAGCACGAAAATTTCTTTATCTCCTTGCGCTTGGAGCCTTTTGAAATTTGACCCCCCTTCATCTCCTTCATCATCATCAGGGATCTCTTGTGTCCTTCGTTTTACCTTGTTATCGCATGCCTTTGTAAATTTCCTCACCTGCGGGTTGCCGATGAGTTTCATCAAAGCCGACAACAGACTCAAACATTTGTCTGTGTTACGGCCCGGAGATCAGTGATAATCGCAGTATCTTGCTTTGTTCAGTTGGTTCTCTGGGGTTTTGACTGGTCGGGCATCGGGAATGATTCACTTTCCCTTTATTTCTTCATAAATGGCGGTTGCTCCAACCGAGTAAATGGATCGGTATCGTGCCTTCAAGTCTTCCCGGTATTGTTTCCGAGCTGCTCGCACCTCGGGATCATTTGGATCTCCCTACCTCGGGTCTGCAGAGGAGGTCTTTTTGGATGAGTTGCCAAAAGACTTTTTCTTCTTCTCCGACGTCCGTTCTGTCCTTGGGAGGTGAACGTGAGGTCAGGGACCGACATGCTCTCTTCGGCAATCACGTGGTTCTGCGCTCGGATCAAGAATTCCTGGAACGTGTTGGGCTTGTTTTGGCAAAGTGCCCACCTGAACATCGATTTGGGCTTCAGCCCGGAGATAGCGCTCACTAGGAGAGTCTCAGGGTGGTATGGTTCCATATTATGCACGCGTTCATTGAAGCGTGCGACGTATTCCTTCAAACTTCCATCGTCCTTTTGGACAATGTTGGTTATTGACTCCTTTGGAATCAGGCAGAATTGTGCCCCGGTGAAGTGGGAGCAGAAGACCGACCTGAGTTGGACCCAAAGTCAGATGGACTGTGCAGGTAGCGAGTAATACCACTTATGGGCTTTTGGTCCTAGAGTTAGGGAGAACATACGACAACTGAGGGCGTCGGTGGCCCCATGTAGGTCCATCCATCAAATGTAGTGGCCGAGATGTGCGTCGGGATCCGACGTCCCGTCATAGAGGTTGATTTGTGGGACTTTGATTTTTCCAGGCAGTGGCTCTAAAGTCAACACGGGAGACAATGGGGAATCCGTTTCTATGTACACATGGCCCGTCTCTTGAGCGTGTGGGTTGAGGGGCGACCTTATTCCTCGGGTTTGCAAAGTTTCAAGCACGACGACCCTTCTTCTCAGGGTTTTCATCTCGGGGTTGTCGTGTCTAGTCGTCCGGCCCCTCTCTATTTGATGTTGGAGGTCGGTCGGATTTCCCGTTGGCCTGAATAAGGGTCTGGCGACGGCGGTTTCCCTTCGAACGTGTCCGAATTGGCTCTCCACCGTCATTTCCTGCAGATTCTGCTCTTTAGGATTCATCGTCTGGGCAGGAGGTCGTTGGGTGGCGTCGTCCCTTGGCTGGGACGTCGCGTGTGAGCGAGTTTGGTTGTTCGCTCCTGGCTACAACTGCTGCGCCACCGTTCTGGTCGGGGTAATAGGCGCAAGCGATTGTCCAGGCACGATTCTCGAGGTTCCCGGCATGGCCTGAGCTAGTAACACCGAGAAACCCTTCGCGAACTTGGGGTTCTGCATGAGCGTCGCAAGATCTGGTATTATCGGCATGTTGGCTCTACCGATAGAAGGGATTGGACCACGGCTGTCCCCTCCCCTCGTCGTCCGATCGTCTTGTCCTGATTGCGCCATTGTTTTGTGTTTTCGCGCTAATGAGTTCAAAGATGCTGGATTCAAAGACTGACCTCAAGATATCTTATGAGGCCCTTCTTCTAGCGCCAAACTGTTGATAAACGGATTTGATTAACTTTTTAAATGTAAATCTCGGGGATTAGTATGAAAATTGAGGTGATATTATTCGTTAGATGGGATATTATTAAAGACAGTCACAAGTCGGTATTTCGGACCTAAGGTCGGGTTTGATTCGTACAATAAGTGGGTTACGAATGATAAACCGAGATGTTTAATGCTACATTCAATGTGTCGAAAAAAGATCCTTGTATTGAGTTTAATGCTGCTATTTATAGTAACTATGGGCTCGTCTTTTTATGAGATTCGGCGGCATTTAATGCGGTGTGACAGAGCAGGTCAGGCTTTCTCTGCTGGTGGGCCCCGTGGCAATGATGTTCGCATGTGGTTTTGGGACGTTTGATAGACATGCATTTAATGCGGCTTGTCGGCTCCGACGTCAGCCTTTAGGGGCGTTGTCCCCATTCGAGTCGGCTTGGCTGGGGAGGTCGGAACCTCTAGGGAGGTCGGTTTCTCCAGCTCGGGCAACTCTCCCTTTTTTCTTTTCGACTTGACTCGCGACCCCCTCCTCGGTCCACGTGTCGTTCATCCTGCGGGCGAGATGATTCTTATGTCAACAGATAATTAAAGATTAATCAAGATTAAAAGAAATTTAATGAATTTATGAAATCAAAGAAAATTCCAAGTTTGATCTTGGAACAATGATTTTTAAAAAATGGTTTTATAAGTGTTTAAATCTGGAAAAGTTGAATAATTATTCTTGCGTTAAGATGTAGAGTGATCGAGAATTTTATATTAAAGGCATGAGGTTGAGGTCTATTGATAAGAGAAGGAAATTCAATGTCGTAAGCATGCTTGTATGATCTAGGTTCATGTTATGTGATTGATATTATATGTAACACCCCGCTTATCAGAGTAAATTTTTCGCAATTTATTTCGAAGATGCTCATAAATTTTTCAAAATCTTTTTAGCTTTACTCGGGATGCTACTAAAACTTATCTTCTTTAGAAAAATTTGTTTCCTTAAAAACTTGATCTAGCAATTGGGTTAGACATAAATAAAACAGATTTTAAATATCGAACAAGTATGTAAACTGGACCTGTTCATACTGGCGAACAGATAAATTATTTAAGTCTAAAAATACTGTCACACATGTTTGAATCTGAAAACGTAGCGGAAATCTTGCAAGCATGTCATAATAATTATACAAACTGAAACCTTATTAAAAGTCCATAATAAAAATTGAACCAAATTTACGACCAACACCACCACAGCTGATCTAACACCTCTGCACCGACCCTGTTACCTGAAAATGATAATAGTGGGGAGTGAATACTAATCCACTGTACTCCGTGAAAACTCATACTAAAGTAAACATTAATAATAATATCAATGTCATGATCGCAGGTATATATATATTAAAATAGTAATCTCCCGACACTAGGTCGGTAACTGAACTGAATCTCTCGGACACTATGTCCGTAACCGTGTGCACACTCTGATGGCATATTAAGGCTACTGTGCCTCCACCAGAACTGGGGATGGCATATTAAGGCAACTGGCCTCCACCCAAAGAGGATAACTCATACACATACCTTTGACATGTTAATAGCTATTATACTCAATGTAATACCCAGGCTGGGTCCCCACATTTCTTCTTCGAAAATGTTTGAAAATCGTAAGTGTTGCTCTTGGGTAGATAACTCCTCAAGCTACATAAAAATATACACAAATATACTAAGTATTATGCTCATATACTCAATAAGATGTTTTAACCTCAACTGATAACTTATCGAAATTTAAAAAAAAAAATCGACTATAGCTCAAATAAATACTAATTCATTGAAAAACTTAACTTGAACGTTTACTTAATGCCAAACTTAAACCATATAAATTATGATTTTTGAATCTTAGATATTGACTTATACTCTCATGTAAATTAAAATGACTCGGAAGTGAAAATATGCTAAATTTCACATAATAGATGACCAAGTACATGAACTCAAAACATGCTCAACTTTTACCAACATCATATACATAATTTATAAGGATTTATAGCTATCAAACTCGTCTTAAACATGCTTGGTACTAAAAATTCGAATTTAAAGCACATTTAACTTAAGTGCTAATCATAACATGAAAATATACTATTTACATGCGAAACTTCAACAATTTTATAAAATCGTATAATAAACATATTAAGTTGAAACTTTGTCAAACTGTTAATCCCTCATGTGAGAACTTTACATAAAAGATTCATGTTAAAAACTCGAACTTGGACTGCGTACTCTTGCATATAAAATCATCTTGACATGCATGCGGTATAAACGTTTTAACTCATTCATTTCTCAACTTAAAATCATGAAATTTGGCAAGCATGATCTCAACACATATGTTGACATTTCATAAAAATGTCACAATTGTATCATGCATATATCTCAACTTATTCCCGTTCAAAGTCACTGCTGGAAACATGCACATAAAATTCAGCTTGCATGATAAACTTTAAAAATCTATAACTCGAGCTATACTTAACCAAAAGACATGATTCTTGCTCCTATGTACTCATCATTTACACAATAAATAGACATAATAAGCTTAACATACCAGGTTATACATAGAATGCTTAATTTCGAAATCAACAACACATAACAATCATGCATACGATCCAACATGACTTCTTACTTCATGACATGATTATAAATACTTAAAGGCTGGAACTTTAACACATTCTAACAAATATTAAGGCACTTTAAAATATCATGCTAAAAGAATGACTTATTGCCTTCTTCTTCTTGCTTGAAACTAAAATTTGAACTCAAAAATTAATTCTTCACCTCTCCAAAATTCCCATAATTTATTTCTCTCTAATGAGTTATATAACTTTTGAAACTTTTCTTTGATGAAAATAATCTGATTTAAGGCCTCTATTTATAGCCACAAAAGAGGGGACAAGATGATTGAGTGAAGAAATAAACATAATAAACAATCAAAACTTGTAAAAATAAATAAAGATAATAAAAGGAAATCTTAACTTATAAACTTAACCAATCTATAGTCAATGCTTATAAATGGCCATTTGGTGATATATCATCTTATCTTATTCTAATTTTTTTGATAAAAATCGTGACTTAAAGAAAAATTTCCATATTACGGAACCAAATTCTGACTTAAAACGAACAATTACCGTAAAATCAAAAATTCTAACAATTTCATATTTCCTTCTTTTGCTTTTGGCATTTTTCCTTTTAATGCTAAAAAAAACTTTTCTTATCTTGTAGTCTACTAAAAATATAGAGAGGAAATAATTTAATTTATTTTTTGGAAGTGAAATCAGATTTAATTCCCGAC
Source organism: Striga hermonthica (assembly GCA_902706635.1). Lineage (NCBI taxonomy): Eukaryota > Viridiplantae > Streptophyta > Magnoliopsida > Lamiales > Orobanchaceae > Striga > Striga hermonthica. The sequence goes on from CACSLK010016925.1 coordinate 472,480, forward strand.
TACAATCGAAAACCGAAAACCCAAAAATTTTAAAACCTTCATATTTCTCTCTTAATAATTTAAATAGACTAAAATGTCTAAATAAATTATTTTACTCAAATGATTAAATTATACACTCATATCAAATTAATCATAAACTTATCAGACAATTCGAAATAATTAATCCCTACTAATAAAATCCATTTCCAAAAATAAACGGACCAGAATTAATTAATGAACTGGCTCGATTACTAAATAAAATTTAACAGAGAATACTTTCAACTTAAATTCAAACTTATAACTTATAACTTAATAATTGGAATCTCAATTAGAAACGAGCATTATTAATAAAAGTAATTTAGTTCAAACTCGGAACTAAAATAATTACTTTTATTAATTACTGAATGGGATATTAAAATCTACCCCCCTTAAAACTATTTCCGTCCTCGGAAATACTGAAACAGGAATATATACTAACTGAAAACATACCATAACTCAAAATCTGGAAAACTAGCCTTAATATCAGCTTTTAGACATCTGATTCTCCGTGGCAATTTTATGTAATACGAACGAGGAGAATATCTCGATTCCTAAGCCGATGAACCTTTCGGTCCAAAACTGACACCGGTTGTTCCTCGTAAGTTTAATCTGGCTAAATCTAAAACTCATTGTGCTGAAGCACATACTCTGAATCACTCACATATTTATGTAACATTGATACATGAAATAAATTATGCACACTGGACAACTCAGGAGGTAAAACTAATTGATAAGATACTTCTCCTACTCGTTCAAGAACTTTGAACGGACCTATATAACGAGAATTCAACTTACCTTTCTTCCCGAAACGAACGACACTTTGCATTGGTTGAACTTTCAGAAATACTTTATCTCCTACCTCAAAATGCATTTTCTTGCCCATGCTTATCAGCTGCAGACTTTTGCCAGCTCTGAGCAGTCTAGAGCTTTTCTCAAATACAATCTACTTGCTCAACTGTTTCCTCGATCATCTTCCATCATATTGATGGTAATGCTAAACACTTTTTAACTTGACACGTTATGACTCGAAACATGACTATGTGGCACTTTGCATGCGATTTACCCACTACCCGGGGCCCTTCGGGTGCGGAACATCTATATGCGTGTACCTACAATGTCAATATCACCTGTAGTTACTAACAATTCGCATATATGTTAGCATTTTCACTGTACTGAACCTGCTTCTCTATCGAGAAACCTTTTTGCTCAAGTACTATTCCGACTTAACTATAGTTAATATTTCTTAGAGAACTGAGTTGAAATTACTGCACTGTTGTGGAATAATTTACCCAATTACTGATCATACCACAATTTCATCCATCGGGGTAACCTATCTTTACCTCTAATAATACAAACCGACAAAACTTAAAATCAGTAACATCGCCAATAATTCCTACTATAATTATTGCAGACATTTCACATCTGTTTCAGCTGCATTAAATGCATACTGGTTGCATATTTTGGCATTCGGTATATTTTACTGCTCAACTTTATCATCAGAAACTTATCTCATACACATCATTCTTCTATAAACAAGCTCACTAATCTTTCAATCTTCTCCAGCAATTGTCCGAAATAACAAATGGATCTACCACTTTCAAATATTCACAAATTTTATTCCTTTCTTCCACTCATATCATAATAAGAATTTATCGATCCCGAGTGGAAAGATTGAGAGTGCTAATGTTCCATAATATTGCAAATGATATACGATGGTTGATTGAAGCAAAAGTTCGACTATCTGGCGAATTTCTAAATTCTTATAAATATCTGTAAGGTATGGGTAGAAGTACTCTTTCAAAGAAACGTAGAGCAAAAAGAATAGGTGGCTGCTATAAATGTGCTCGATGGAACTGTGACACCCGATGCAAATCGGTGGGGTCTGTGTCCATAAATCGAGAAGATAAAATAGCTTTCATAAAGAATGGTTTGAATAAGGAATCTATGGATCAAACCCTCCAACAAATTCTCGAGACACATCCCAATGGATATGTGCATCGAGAGCTTATGTCTTTATGTGTCTGTTTCAAAGATGAACAAAATCGCTATAGTCTCAAAAATATTATTGCTAAGGATCCTGTTTGCAACAACTGTCTCTATTAACCCTATTTATTATAAGATATTGAATATCTTATCTCGTCTGATAGGTAACACTTATTTAAAGCTTAACTTCTTACTTGTCTGTTGCTTCTGTCAGAGTGCAACAATATAATACTTATCTCTTTATAAACTTTCTCTTTAAATATACCGATCATTCTTTATGATCTCTCTACACCAAATGGAGGTTTCTGAGTCTTCTCAAGTTACTATGGTTCTTAAACCTATAAAAACCATATGTATTCTTGGAGGTCATAAACTTGTAGCTTCTTCTAAATATTGATATTGTATCCCAACTAGTAAGAGAACTGGGAAAACAAAAGATCAATTTACTGTATGGAGGAACTAGCCTCACTTTCTTTGGTAGCCTTCTCCTGGCTAGAAAAGGCTTTGATATTGAAGTGAAAAGTGTTCTGCCATTTCACAAAACTCCTTCAAAAGTTCTCAAAGATTCTACCAGTCTAATGCTTTCTAACTCTATTTATGATTGTACTATGTTCATAGTGAACCATAGTGATGCTTTCATCATACTTCTTGGTGGATATGAAACTATAATGACCATGTTTACAATTGCCTCTTGGGCAGACATGAAATTTCATAATAAGCCCATTGGTCTATCAAATTCCCATCACATCTTCAATGGCCCTTTTGGTTTTCTTGATGAAAGTTTATTTCAGACTTTTATATTTGATTCTACTAGAGATATCTTCAAATGTGCAGATACTGTTGCTGGACTTATCAAGAAACTTCAAGAAAACATCATTTCTCAAGATTCTATAGAAACTCATGGGGTTAAGCGAAAGCGAACTTTCGATCCACCAGATTTATCTTTATAAACCCTGATCTTTACTATGGGTGGCAGAGTTGAGGGGTATTAGACCCTTGAGACGCACCCTCCTTTGTATATATATGTATATATATATATTGTATTAATTGAGGATTCACTTTTTCTTTATCTGCATTTCATGCATCTGATTTGCTATTTCTGATGAATCTGTACTAACTTCTTTAGTAATAATGAAATCCTCAACTGTGTGCTTGAAACTTCATGAATCTTTTATTTATACTTGGAGAATATAAACTTTATTCGTCTTTGTCTTATTAAATAGACTATCTTCAACTTTCACATATCCAGATGACTTATACTTAAACTCTTTTGAGAGATTTAACTGATCTTCTTGATGATTGGGATGTGAAACTTATTGACTGACTGATATCTGTTGAAGTTCCACTTCAAGTCTCCAGGTAAACTCAGACTAGTGACTCTTATTCCAAGCCTCCATAATTTACCCAGCTAATTAGCTATAATAAGCAATTATCTAAAATTTATGAACATTGATCTTTATCTTATAATTACCTGGCCTTGCGACTCTTATTTCAAGCCTCCATGATAATAAATACGGATACTTACCCAACTTTATGGCTTATTATACGCTGATACCTTTAAACTCATGCTTATTGACTTCTGAAATGTACTATGTTGGACTATTAACTAATCCTACAAGTACTGATAACTTATTCCTGAACATTTCCAACTAAGATTCTCGGTATCTATCTGCTAAGATACCTACATTACTGACTTTAAAGATTGACTACTTTCTTAAACTGTACTCCTACGGTTCAGTTTCAAGCCTCCATGGTCAATCCGGACTTATGGTTCTTATTTCAAACCTCCATGATCTACCCGGAATTTTGGCTCTTATACACTGAAAAACCGTTACTTCTGATATTGCCTTATGCACATTCCGATACTAGCTTATGTACATACTCAAAATAAGTCAACCTCTAGAGTCTTAAAAACTTAATCTGATGGCTTATTTTTAGAATGTTCAGATAACTTTCTTGATCTAGTGAACTTTCAAGATTATACTCGCGAAACTGGGCAACTATAGCTGAATGAATATCTCCTGTGAAACTTTACAGCGTGCCATCCGTATACTTGATATGGATAGGAGTTAAACTTAGAATTACTGAAAAATAAATATTGTATTCTTGAAAAGGTACAATCTCTTGACAAGTTACCAACTCGAAAAGCTAAAGTTCAACTAGAATTCTAAATATAGTTCTGATTTCTGATATGAGGACATATCTGATACTACTATGAGTCTTTGATACTGATCTGAGCATTTATTCTGATTTCTAAGGTTCGGATATCTGAATCCTATTGAGCATAGACTTAGTAATTTGCATATATTTTTATAAAAAACTTTTGTAAAAACTTTAACAGCACTTACCTGGTAGTCGGCGAGGTGTGAGTGTGGTATGGTCGGTTTTCCTGAAACTTCCCTTTTGACAACTTAAACTTTTAGTATACAGGGCCCTTGAACATGGCTCTGATACCAACTGTAACACCCCGCTTATCAGAGTAAATTTTTTGCAATTTATTTCGAAAATGCTCATAAATTTTTCGAAATCTTTTTAGCTTTACTCGGGATGCTACTAAAACTTATCTGCTTTAGAAAATTTGTTTCCTTAAAAACTTTATATAGCAACTGGTCTAGACATAAATAAAACAGATTTTATATATCGAACAAGTATGTAAACTGGACGTGTTCATACTGACGAACAGATAAATTATTTAAGTCTGAAAATACTGTCACACATGTTCGAATCTGAAAATGTAGCGGAAATCTTGCAAGCGTGGCATAATAATTATACAAACTGAAACCTTATTAAAAGTCCATAATAGAATTGAACCAAATTCACGACCAACACCACCACAGCTGATCTCACACCTCCGCACCGACCCTGTTACCTGAAAATGATAATAGTGGGAGTGAGTACTAATCCACTGTACTCCGTAAAAACTCATAATAAAGTAAACATTAATAATAATTCAATATCATGATCGCAGGTATATATAAGTAAACAGTAATCTCCCGACACTAGGTCGGTAACTGAACTGAATCTCTCGGACACTATGTCTGTAACTGTGTGCACACTCTGATGGCATATTAAGGCTACTGTGCCTCCACCAGAACTCGGGATGGCATATTAAGGCAACTGGCCTCCACCCAAAGCAGATAACTCATACACATACCTTTGACATGATAATAACTATTATACTCAATGTAATACCCAGGGTAGGTCCCCACCTTTCTTCTTCGAAAATGTTTGAAAATCGTAAGTTCTTATCTTGGGTAGCTAACTCTTCAAGATACATAAAAATATACACAAATATACTAAGTACTATGCTCATATACTCAATAACATGTTTAAACCTCAACTGATAACTTATCGGAATTTTAAAAAAAAAATCCGACTATAGCTCAAATGAATACTAATTCATTGAACAACTTATCTTGAACTTTTACTTAATGCCAAACTTAAACCATATAAATCATGATTTCTGAATCTTAGATATTTACTTATACTCTTATGTAAATTAAAATGACTCGGAAGTGAAAATAAGCTAAATTTCACATAATAGATGACCAAGTACATGAACTCAAAACATGCTCAACCTTTAACAACATCATATACATAATTTCTAAGGATTTATAGCTATCAAACTCGGCTTAAACATGCTTGGTACTAAAAATTCAAATTTAAAGCACATTTAACTTAAGTGCTAATCATAACATAAAAATATGCTATTTATATGCGAAAATTCAACAATTTTATAAATTCGTATAATCAACATATTAAGCTGAAACTTGGTCAAATTTTTAATCCCTCATGTGAGAATTTTACATAAAAGATTCATGTTAAAAAATCAAACTTGGACTGAGTACTCTTGCATATAATATCATCTTGACAAACATGGGGTATAAATATTTTAACTTATTTATTTCTCAACTTAAAATCATGAAATTTGGCAAGCATGATCTCAACACATATGTTTACATGTAACAAAAATTTCATAATTTTATCATTCATATATCTCAACTTATTCCCGTTCAAAGTCACTGCTGGAAACATGCACATAAAATTCAGCTTGCATGATAAACTTTAAAAATCTATAACTCGAGCTATACTTATCAAAAGACATGATTCTTGCTCCTATGTACTCATCATTTACACAAGAAATATACATAATAAGCTTAACATACCAGGTTATACATAGAATGCTTAATTTCAAAATCAACAACACATAACAATCATGCATACGATCTAGCATAACTTCTTACTTAAAGGCTGGAACTTTAATACATTCTAACACATATTAAGGCACTTTAAATTATCATTCTAAAAGAATGACTTATTACCTTCTTCTTCTTGCTTGAAACTTAAAATTTGGACTTGAAAATTAATTTTTCACCTCTCCAAAATTCCCACAACTTATTTCTTTCTAATGAGTTATATAACTTTTGAAACTTTTTTTTTTTTTTTTGGTGAAAATAATCTGATTTAAGTCTTCTATTTATAGCCACAAAAGAGGGGACAAGATGATTGATTGAAAAAATAAACATAATAAACAAGCAAAACTTGTAAAAATAAATAAAGATAATAAATGAAAATCTTAACTTGTAAACTTAACCAATCTATAGTCAATGCTTATAAATGGCAATTTGGTGATATATCATCTTATCTCATTCTGATTTTGTTGATAAAATTCGTGACTTAAAGAAAAATCTCCATTTTACGGAACCAAATTCTGACTTAAAACGAACAATTACCGTAAAATCGAAAATTCTAACAATTTCATATTTCCTTCTTTTGCTTTTGGAATTTTTCCTTTTAATGCTAAAAAAACTTTTCTTATCTTGTAGTCTACTAAAAATATAGAAAATAAATAATTTAATTTATTTTCTGGAAGTGAAATCGGACTTAAATTCCGACTACAATCGAAAACCGAAAACCCAAAAATTTTAAAACCTTCATATTTCTCTCTTAATAATTTAAATAGACTAAAATGTCTAAATAAATTATTTTACTCAAATGATTAAATTAGACACTCATGTCAAATTAATCATAAACTTATCAAACAATTCGAAATAATTAATCTCTACTAATAAAATCCATTTCTAAAAATAAACGGACCGGAATTAATTAATGAACTGGCTCGATTACTAAATAAAATTTAACCGAGAATACTTTCAACTTAAATTTAAACTTATAAATTATAACTTAATAACTGGACTCTCAACTAGTAACGAGCATTATTAATAAAAGTAGTTTAGTTCAAACTCAAAATTAAAATAGTTACTTTTATTAATTAATGAATGGGATATTACATTATATGATCAGAATTAAAATATTCATCATGTTTTAAGACGTAAAAATCGTGTTTAGAAGTTTGGTTTAAGTTGCCTTAGATGAGATTTAAATTGTGGAAGTTTCATCATGAACACGTGTATTTTTGCTAGTTTCTGTCCCACTATCCATGAGTTGTTTTGACCTTCAAGTTCACGTTTTTTGATGTTGAACTCTTCATATAAATTTCAGTTCATTAAGTTGGCTTTCTGTGAGTTCAAGAATCTTGCAAATAAAATTTGTATTTTGGGAGATATGATCGTTTTAAAATCAGTGCGCAAGCAGTTTTCTGAAAATCTGGCAGCAAGCACTTGTTTAAGTTTGGTCTGTTTTCTGTGTTCTAACATGCCCAAATGAACTTTTGGTCTCCACAAAAATTGTAGAGTTGTCTTTTGACTTTCGATATATGTAAGAATAATGTCTATATGATGCCTGAAGTGAAAGTTATACTTGTTTGACTGAAGTTGTGCCAAGACTTGTGTGAATTAGGATTGAACCTTAGATGATTAGAGTCAGTTCTTAAGCAAGCTAAGAGTTCAATTGGTCCCAAGATTTTAAATGGGTATGTTTTCAAAAGAGGTTTAAGCGAGGTAAGGAAAATAAATTGACTTTCCCGAGACTAAGATATGATAAATTTCTATTATAATCTTGTAAAATCAATCTCCCAATAATGTAGAAAGTCGAGGAGTCGAGCATTCAATTGTCTAAAGAATCTTTTCGAAGACCGAGTCAAATTGCACTACGAGCTAGGGAATTTCTATGCTATGTGTAAATTCATTGTAATTGCTTATACTGTGGTTGAGATTTGTAGCTTGTTTAATTATGTTTATAGACTTTTGGCATTACCCTCCGTTGGAAGGACAAAAAATTATAGACTTTCGAACCGTCGGGAGGCCCACAATTTATAGACTTTCGATTCATCGGGAGGACCAAAGAATTATAGACTTCTAGCTTTTGGGTAACACCATTAGTCAGGGGATCATGATGCATGGTTATACTTGTGACATGTTAATGTCATATGATTTGTTATTATATTGAATGTCTATGTACTATGTATTCCTCACCGAGTAAGTGGAAATGCTCACCACTATTTGTTTTCCACACCAAGGTTATGCGAGTTGACAATGGAGCGATGGCGAGGGTGGTCAAATAAATAAAAATCGAATACGTGTTTTACTGCTTTTAAGTTATTTTTCAAGAATAGACAATAGATGAGTTTATCTCTTTTATGATGATTTAGACGCTATGAAGCATGCTTTATGTTTTAGTTCAAGATCAAGTTTATTTATGCGAAGTATGATAAATGAATATGCCATAGAGTTATGAAATGATATGAAAAAGATTAATTTCTAAAGTTATTTTAGGCTATTGTAAGTTTTAAAGTAGTAGCGCCCTTGAGATTTCAAATATTTTTATGGAAAAAAAAATATTCAAGAAATTCAAGGTATGAAACGTGGGGTGTTACAGTTTGGTATCAGAGAAGGTTTATGGTTTTTTAGACTTGTAAATTTTTAAAAATGTTTTCCAAGGTTTGATCACTGGTCACCATCGCGCCACGCTAACTCCGAGGTAAGTAAGCATGAGTTAAGTTAATTCAAGCATGAGTATGATAGCATGATATGGGGCCTAGGATCTATCCTTAAGAAGACCTAAGAACTCTAGAAATTTTGTATTCGAGCGTAGGCCTAGGAGAAGGAATACGATGAGTTAAGTTGAGACCCTTTAGTTAGAAGCTTGATGATTCTAGATGATCTTATTTCCGAGGATGGACTTATTTGAAGGAGGATAAAATGTAGCGCTCCAAAAGATTATAATTAATTCATGCATTTTAGTCTATTAAGCTCGACATTGTAATTTTGTTAAAATAGAGATTAAAGTGGATGTCCTCGTCCAATTAATTTTATTAATAAGTAGAGAATAAATGAATATTAATTAGATGTCCCTATCTATTCAATTTTCCTTAATTAAAATTCTTGTAATCATAAATATAATTATTCAATTAAAATCCGAAGCAATAAAGGAGAAGGAGTATTAATATAAGATATAATGGAGCACAAAAATTTGGCCACCATGAGTGAGAAACCGTGTGGAATCGTGAGGGAGAGAGAGAAGAGAGATAAGAGAGTCCAAAATATTACGTTTTCCTCTTCACCAAGTAAAGGAATCATTTTTCTACCAAAATAAAGAACTCTATATTCTTTCCAAGTCCCCTAAGTCTATGCTTATAAATATAATCTCTCTCTCATGTGATTTATTTTCCCTACGCTAATTGTTTCACAAGATCATAAAATCCCAAAAAAATGGAAAAAGAAAGTCGAGCCCCTTTTTGTCTCTCGACCAAGCACCCCGCGTTGCCCAGCCGCCAACCGGCCATCATCTGCAGCACCGTTGTAACGCTCCACTTTTAGTTGACAAAAATCAGAATAATTTTTTCAAAATTTATTTCATAACATTTGAGGCGCTATCCATTTCCAAAACAATTTCCAATAATTTTATAAATGCAACTCCCAAACGGGTTCAATAATCACGTCAACACCCGAATTGGATTCATCAATTTCATAAATATTAGGGAGAACACTCCCTTTCAATAATCAGAACTCAATAGTAATCGAAAATGCATAAATGATAATAAACTGTTCATCTAGCAGAAGCAAAGTCAGTAAAATGACTGCCACTTGCCTTCCTCTGTCGTGCCTGCAAATACTAACTAGCATCCATGAAGAGCAGGTGGGAGTGAGCACAAGAGAAAAACGTAGTGCTCACCACTATGCAGTAAATGTTAACTTTCACAATGAACAGTAATCAATAATCAATAAGGTATGGTCTCAACATGTATACGAAGAAATAATCTATCCCATTCTCCCATCAATAATCCCAATAATCAGAATCATCTGCACACCTACGCATAGACTACTGAAGATACTCGATTCGAACGCCAAGACCAATGCCTTGGTCTTACAACGATGCCCAGCTAGTAGGAGTAATCCAACCTGTCGGCCAAGACCTACGACTTGGTCTTACAATCGGGGATCACCAGCCAGAACCTACGCCCTGGTCTTACGGCTCTCAATGGAGACTACCCAAAGGGTACGTTCTATAGCTACGGTGATAACTGTTCGGTGGCCAGTACAGCTCACACCGAAGGCTACATGATTCACATGCATACTTTGATCATACCATAATTAAAACAGTAATAACATTTAAGCATAGAAATTTTCAAATAAAATTCACCTAGTGTCGGATGATTAAGCAAATAACCAGAAAGTTGTAGGTGGTTGAGACACAGCTCGTCAAACACCTACTTAAGTCAAGACAGTTCCATAAGCAACTACCTCGACTCTTACACAGATTACGAAAAGTATACTTAGTCGAATCACATCGACTAAGAAACTCGTGGAAGTTGTAGAGTTGGAACATTAGGATGACACCTAGACTCGACCAACCAATTATTAAATCATATAAAAGCAGCCAATGAAGGTTTGACACAAAAACGGGGTCAACGAGTCAAAGATTTGCCAACAAGACCAATCGGTGCCAAAAACGGGTTAAAAGGACTAGTTCAAAATTATAAGAATAGGGTCATAAGGAGTTAGGCTTGGACACTCTAATTCAAATTTTTACAGCATATAAAAGACTGAAAAACACATATTTTTACCAAAGGAAAGCTCCTAAACATGCTCCTAACCAATTTAAATAAATCAAGCAAAAACTGACTAAAAATCGAATTAAATTATTTAAAAAGGCTACAGTTCGAATTTAAATTTAAAATTTTTACAGCAGCAAGATGTCATGTAGAAATGAAACATATCCAAAAATTAGCCATTTTAGGCAAGAACTCGATTTTATATGAATTTATTAAAAAAAAAGCCCATAAATGTTTTTTGAGTTTTGACAAGGCTACAGGTGAAATAAAAATCTCAAATTATAACTACAAGTAATATAACAGAAATATAACCACATATCCAAACATCAGAATTTTTGGAGTAATACACGAATTATAGTGATTTTAGCAAAAACCGGCTGCAATATGATTTTCAAAAATTCATATCTCACATTATACATATCGAAACGACACAAGGCCAAAGCTATTGCGTCAAGGACATTCCTAAGTCCAATAATCTATAGCATTTCCATGGTTTATCACGAGATCACTTGGCGTTGGCATTTTAACCCTATCAATCCATCACATAACACAACTTCACATAAAATAATAATACTAATAAGCAATATCAATTCACATGGTTTGAAATCCTTATGGACAGCACTTAATCAACCAAAAATCATCATAACACAGCATATTAATCAATCATATCCACCTCATGAATTATCTCCCTTCAACTCATATCAACACATAAACCAAACTCGCATAGTCTCAGTATTTCTAAGATAACATGAGCTATATATATGTTATTCAGGTGATTCCAAAACCAATTAGTAGCTAACACATCTACCCACAATTTATGTTGAACACTTAAGCCAAAAATGCTTTACAGCCAAGTTTAAGCATAAAACACTTAGGTCAAGAAATCTGTCAACATAACTATTTATCAATCTACAGCATTTCACTAAAACAGCAATATCTCATGTTATAAAACTCCAAATCATACAAACTCAAAACCTACAAAAACTACATGGAATGCTACAAGTTTCAAGAGGAGCATTAATTATCACGTTAAAGGCATCCTTTTAGAGCATACATTCTGAGCATAATCACAGCCACTGTTTTAAAAATTTTGGGCATAACCCCAACTTGGAAAAGTCATATAAAATCAACCAAAACTCTAAATTGCATGATTTCAACTCCTAATGAAAGCTTATTACATGTACTACAGGCTTCATGATGATCACATTATCATATAGCCACATTAGGATTATCAAAATCAGTCTAACATCTTGATCTACAAATCTGCCCAAAATTACAAAAACTGCATGCATGTACAAATTAAAAAATTCATAATAAATTCAAATCAAATCCAAATTTCAAAATTCCAAATCTTATTGAACCCTAACTCAAAACACTACAATTTTCGTGATGAACACCTATCCATTCGGATGGGATGTTTTGTTACAAAAAACTGAGCACAACCAGCGGCTTTAACATGGAGTTTTCAATTAAGCCAACCCAAATCATACTTTCATGAACCGAGCATCAACAAGTCACGTATAATCACAACATATATCCCAAATACGCACATATAAGATATAGGGAGGTCAGACCTAACACGATTTTAACGCAAGTTCACAAGATAACACATAATTCGAACATAACTCACGATAAATCAATTAATACCTAACCCTATCAAGAAAATCTCATTAAGGCTCAACTCATATCATACATATCATCACATAATACACTCAATATTTAAAGAGGATCAGCCTGGGTACCGTTCTTGGGTCGGAGTTACAAAACAAGCATTGTAACGAGGCTAATATGCGCGCTCGGCAACAAGGGTTGGCTTGCTCGAGCATCTTGCGGGACTGCCAGGCAGCAACGGTGCTTACGATCACGCGAACAGCGATGGCACGGACAATGGCGAGGGCCTGGGACTGCACACGCGTGAACACGGGACTCGTTGATGGTGGCATACGCAAGAGGCGATCGAAACTCAGGCTTGGAAACGGTGGACAGCGGCACGAGACACACTATTACTCGCGACCAGTGCGCTGCGATGGCGGAGAAAGGCTTGTCGGACTGGTTCATAGTGGAAGAACTTGCCGGATGATGGTGGTGGTAGCGAGGGAGAGAAAATGACTTGCGAGTGATGATGATATGGTAGGGGATCATGACGAGAGAGAAGGGAGAGATAGATGGTGATGTCTGCGGGAGAAAGAAAAGAGAA
>CACSLK010016925.1:503981-514464 GCA_902706635.1 Striga hermonthica
GATAAAGTTCAATACTGTGCATGTTGTTTGACGTTCCTAACAGAACCCAACATACTTTTCCTAATTAAATTAGTAATCTTGGAATAAATTTAATTCCTAATTTAGGAAACCTAATTATAATCCAATTAATAATCCAATGTAGGAAATATTTTTTCTACTAATCATCATCTTCTAGAAAACTCCTTAGTCTCCTAACACTAGAGAAGATTCTAGTAGGAATATTATTTTCCTAATCAAATTAATTAATATTGAATAAAATTAATTCCTATGTAAATGGAATTAAATAATAAAACATCTCACTAGAGTAATATTATTGCTCTCCCTATTTATCCACTATTTTACCAATAAAATCGAGCCTCCATGATTAAATAATATTAATTCGATTGATCGATTTACCTCCCTATGTTTAAGATATAATGTCCGTTGATTAATTAAATTATTGACAAAATAATCAATCAACTTCTATTTCATTTCCGAAATTAGTACCACTAAGAACCTTAACCATTATGTCAGACAATCGTCTACCTACAGGGTTTAACATAATGTACACTTCCGAGCTTCTTTCGGGGACGTCATCAATCTAGTGCACTGGAACATAGTGACCACAAATAATTTATAATAGCACATCATATAATTATTCTTACTTACCAAAATACCTCGTATGTCATTCTAATAAAATAGGAATCACTTAGTAAATCATATAAATAAGAGATAAATATATATGCCTATTTTATATTATCTTACAGCTTAAGAGAAATGCATCAATCACTGAAGGTCTAGGTTCCAACAACGATCAGTGAGTCTCATAACCTTATCCTTCCGTGGTCTTGTTCAACACTTAACATAAGTGCTAGTGTAATTCTTCAGTCAAAGACCAACTAAATCAAGAATACACTACAGTCTTTTTCCAAGAGGGGTCTCACTGTCTGTCTAGACTGTGAACGAATAGTTTAGTCTTATAAGGAACCGATAGGTGATCTTTCTGTTCGAAACACTTCGAACCACACTATCTCAATATAAGACATGGAGTATGATTTGCATAAATAAATAAACTGCAAACATATGTACTTTGACTGAAACATGATGGCCAAATCAAAATAGAATCGATAGAATCTGCAAAACATAGCTTTTACAACATATCTCTAACAATCTCCCACTTATGCTTTATAAGCTCATGGCTAAACAAACTAACCACAATTTTTCTTTCAATCTAATTCTCAAAGACTAGTCTACTATGTCGCCCTAACATCTGACTCCCATTCCTTCTACGTGTCTTGTAAAGACTTTCGCTAGTAGGCTTTTCGTAAAAGGTTCTTCTAGGTTGTCCTCTGACCGTATTCTGGCGATAACGACTTTTTCTCGTCCAACGATTTCTCGTATTAGGTGGTACTTGCGCTCTATGTGTTTACTCGCTTTATGAGTACGTGGCTCCATCGAACTTGCTACTGCCCGCTGTTATCACAGGACACTGTAATCGCAGCGGGAAAACTCGGTACCACATCAAGGTCGAGTAGAAAATTCCTGAGCCAGACAGCTTCTTTTACTGCCTCTGAGGCTGCTACATACTCAGCCTCCATGGTTGAGTCTGCCACGCATTTCTCCTTGACACTCCTCCATACTATGGCTCCTCCTCCTAAAGTAAACACAAACCCTTATGTAGACTTGCTTTCATCCTTGTCTGCCTGGAAGTCAAAATCGGTGTAACCCAATGGAAGCAATTCATCTGCCTGGTAAATCAACATGTACTCTTTAGTCCTATGTAGGTACTTGTGTATATGCTTTACCGCAGACCAATGTTCCGGTCCTAGATTACTCTGATATCTTGCTACCATTCCCACGACATAACAAGTATCAGGTCGCGTGCACAACATCACATACATGAGGCTTCCTACTGCCGATGAATAAGGAACTGCCTTCAAGTCCTCTATCTCTTGAGGTGTTTTCGGGGACATCTTCTTAGATAGAGGTATTCCGTGCCGAAAGGGTAAATCCCCTTTCTTGGAAGCCTGCATGTTGAAACGCTTTAAGACAGTGTCTATGTATGTGGATTGGGATAGGCACAACTTTCTCTTCTCTCGATCCCGAATGACCTTGATTCCAAGAACATGTCATACTTCTCCTAAATCCTTCATATCAAACTGTTTGGATAACCATACCTTTACGTCTGATAACATCTTCACACTGTTTCCAATGAGAAGAATATCATCCACGTACAACACTAGAAACACCACCACGTTTCCATCACTTTTCTTGTCCACACAGTGCTCATCCGGACATTGGGTAAATCCATACGATTGGACAACCTCGTCAAAACGGATGTTCCAAGACCTCGAAGCCTGCTTCAGCCCATAAATGGACCTCTTCAACTTGCAAACCAGATGCTCTTGGCCCTTTGCAATGAATCCTTCTGGTTGCTTCATATAGATGTCCTCGTCCAAATTCCCATTAAGGAAAGCGGTCTTAACATCCATTTGCCAAATATCATAATCCATTTGAGCGGCTACAGCCAAGAGAATCCTGATGGATTTGAGCATGGATACTGGTGAAAAGGTTTTCTCACAATCGATCCCTTCTTTCTGAGTGTATCATTTTGCAACAAGCCTAGCTTTGAAGGTCTCAACCTTCCCATATGCTCCTCTCTTTCTCTTATAGACCCACTTGCATCCAATGGCGCGAACGCCAATGGGTGGCTTTACAAGATCCCAGACCTGATTCGAGTACATTGACCATATTTCAGATTTCATTGCCTTTTGCCAAGACTCTGCATCCCGATCATGGAGTGCCTTATTGTAAGTCCATGGGTCAGATTCAAGAACGTCTGAGATGGCCTCAGAAGACTCTCCCAGACCCATGAACCGTTCGGGCTGCCGGCCAACCCTCCCACTACGACGAGGTACTACCTGCTCAGGTGCATCATCAGCGATACGTGTTGCATTATTTTGTGGTGTAACTTCTAGCGCACTTGGTACTGAAGTACTCACTCCCTTTAACTCATCGAGGACATGTCTACTACTGGGCTTATGATCTAAAGCATAGTCTTCTTCCAAGAACCTAGAATTCGTGCTAACGATTACTTATTGGTCCTCAGGACTATAAAATAGACCACCTTTTGTTTCCTTAGGATATCCCACAAACAACCTTACTTCTGTTCTCGGTTCCAACTTATCAGTATCGGTTCTCAGCACGTGTGCTGGACTACCCCAAATCCTGAGATGCCTTAGACTGGGCTAATGCCCAGACCACAACTCCAATGGTGTAGACGGTACTGATTTAGAAGGTACTCTTTTCAGAATATATACCGTTGTTTCTAGGGCGTATCCCCAAAACGAATCTAGTAAAGTACTATAACTCATCATTTCTTTAACCATTTCCATAAGAGTCCTATTTCACCGTTCTGCTACGCCATTCTGCTGAGGCATGCCAGGCGCTGTCAGCTGGGACGTAATCCCATTCTCCGTCAAGTAGTTCCTAAATTCATTTGAGAGATATTTGCCACCACGATCTGATCGTAATGACTTGATACTTTTTTCTAACTGCTTCTCCACAACTGCCTTATACTCTAAGAACTTCTTAAAGCATTCAGACCTGCGGTGCAGAAGGAAAATATACCCATATCTCGAGTAATCATCGATAAACGTAACAAAGTACTCGAAACCACCTCTCGCTTGAACACTCATAGGACCATATAGATCGGAATGAACTAGCCCTAACACATCTTCGGCTCTATGCCCCTTTGAACTAAAAACCCTCTTAGTCATTTTGCCTTCCAGGCAAGATTCACAAGTTGAAAAAGCCTTGACTTCTAACGCACCAAGGGCCCGTTTGCAACTAACATTTGAATCCTCCTAAGGTTAATATGACCAAGTCTTAGATGCCAAAGATATGTTTCGTTCATTTTTGAAGGTTTCTTTATCTTATTTAGATTAGATGATGAATTAAGTAATTGTTTATGTTGTAGTGGAGATGACCTAGATTATAGAATGTATAGATTGTCAACTAATGAACCAGAACATATGAACTTTTTACCATAACGAATAACAACTTTATTATCAAAAGTAGCAGAAAAACCATTCATAAACAACTTAGAAACTGAAATAAAATTCTTTCTAAAACTAGGAACATAAAGACAATCTTTCAAAGCTAGAAACCTATTTAAGCCAAAATCTAAATAGACGTCTCCCACTGCAACTGGGGACGCTCTACTAGCATCGCCCAAGTAGATGGTAACTTCTCCTTCCCTAAGTCGCTTGGTTTCCTGGAACCCCTGCATTGATTTGCAGACATGATTAGTGGCTCCTGTATCTACACACCAGGTACTGGTAGATAATACCGCTAAACATGTTTCAACGACAAAAGAAAAAGATATACCTTTGTCGAACTTCTTGAGGAAAGGGCAGTCTGCTTTCCAGTGTCCTTTCTGCTGGCATTTGTGGCACTTGCCTTTCTGCTTCTTCGCCTTCTGTCGAGAATGTGCGTCATTCATGACCGCCTTGCCCTTTTCTGCGGACTTCTTCCTCTTATTGCCCTTAGAAGCATTAGAAGTGGTAGCTTCTCCTCGCTGGGCCATCATAGCTTGGGTCTTATGACGAAACAGGCCCTCTGCCGACTGAAGTTTAGAGACAAGTTCCAAAAGAGTCATCAACATCTTGTTCATGTTGTAATTCAACCGGAATTGCTCGAAGCTCTTCGGCAAAGACTTGAGCACTATATCGACCTGGGTTTCCCCGTCAATAAAAGCCTCAAGAACCTCCAACTCATTCAGCTGAGCCATCATAGCAAGAACATGTTCTCTTACGGGAGTACCCTCACGTATGGTCATGTTCATCAGAACCCTCATGGCCTCTTGTCGGGCAGCCCGCAACTGATGACCAAATAACTCCTTGAGATTGAGAAGCATCTCTACTGCAGTGTTCATAGACTGATGTTGATGTTGAAGTACATTTGACAAAGATTCCAAGATGTAACACTTCGCCATCTCGTCAACCTTTTTCCACCGAGCATACTCCTTTTTCTCTTGGTCTGGTGCATTGTCAGCAGGCACTGCCGGACAAGCCTCAACAGTAGCAAATTTGTACCCCTCAGCAGTTAACACAATATCCAAGTTCCTTTTCCAGTCAATATAATTGGGACCAACAAGTTTGTTTTCTTTGAGAATTACAGACAATGGATTGAAAGACATTTTGAATTCCTAGGATCATGCAAACATAGTGTTTACTCAGCCAAGTAGTTTTGAATTTAAACATCAAATATTGATCCCATGTAACAATATTGAAAAAAATTCACCAACACCTCAAAACACCGAATCCCCGCAGGCCACGGAGTGTGGACGTCTACAGTTCAAACATTCGCAAGAGGAGGGATAAATCCCATTAGCTTAACATACTGCCGAGCAATACTTAACTAATAGTCGATTTCATCTTTTGGCCATCGCAATTTACTTATAAAAGAATAAAAACGACCTTATCCTTTGGGACTATCGTAATTATTTGCACTTTAAGTGTAACACATTAATTGGTACTACCAAAATTATACGTCCACCTTTGGGTGACCCGTACATTTTTGAAACCATCCTGAAGGAGATTCGTCCTTGTGAACTGTGAAATAAAACGTCCTTTGGGCTCGAATTAAATCACTTCCCTGACAAACCTATAATGGAGGCCTTGGATGTAATTTATTTCAACCCGTTACACACTTAATATAATTTTTTTTACGAGATTTTCTAAAACATATTTGATTTTGCACATAAGCAATCACATAAAACATGCATGATTAATAAGCAATAATAAACTAGGAATTATAATTCAACTATCATGGCCATTAATCAATCTCCAATGTTATGGAGAAAACATAATCCTGTCCTTGTTGAGTGTGTCCTCTGATTTAGGTGTTGGATCTCCACTTTCGCAGTGACTCCCACTGAATTGGTTGTCTCCGGGAAAGTCGCCATTGGATCATCACCACGGCATCAGTGTACGTGTTTATCGCCTCGCCCCGTCAAGGTTGGTCCACGACCGCCGGATCAATAATGAATAATATAAACAACAATTACATAATTCATCCTATGACCCACGCAGGAGCCGTACAAGAGTTTCTAGGAAAGATATAAACTATGCGGTGTCCCACCGCGCGAATAATTTATTACAAGCATTTACCAACCCAAAAATTCCTCGACATGTCTGAGGCTTTAAAAACAGCATACATTCAACATGAATTAAAATCTATACATACGTGCCACAATAGTCGGATTCGAAATCACATGCAAAAACTTATTGCAATTTCTAATCTACTATGTCGCTGCATCCGTACGCACATAATTCATGTAAACATGCAAAGTCCAAATTCAAACTGTGCACGAGGTTGAATTAAATCTGGGCTTCGATACCAGTTATGAGGAACGTCAAACAACATACACAGTATTGAACTTATCGAAATAAATCCTAACGCAGCAGAATCTATAGTTAGGATATAGACGTTTACCTTTTAAAATTTTTGCTGACTCTGAGACGATGTAGAGTATCGTTGGTGTAGTTTGTCTGAATACCACAATCTAATGGGCGGATAGATTTGGCCTTTATTCGATTCTAATCGAAGGTTCCAACGAAGCTCGGTTCATGGTACGTGGGTCTTGGGTCAGTTGCAGCATCTAGACGCGAGTCGCCGGTCGCTGGCAGCAGTTAGTTGTGTGTCGCGGTCGCTTGCAGCAGTTGGTCGCGAGTCGCGGTCACTGGCGGCTTCCGACAACTTCGGGCAACGGTGATGGTTTTCCGGCGGTGGTCGACGGCGGCGGACGGTGGCTGTCGGCTGAGGAAGTGACCGAAAAATATATATGTATAAAGGCTCAAGTATATTGTACCAAAAAGCCTTCTAACGGATTACCTAAACACATACTTCGATTAAACTTGGTGGAGCATTTAATCGAATCTCCCCAACTCTCGAACAATGCTATTTCTCATGTATGTAGGAGTGAAAAAATCAGCCAGCATAATCATGATCAATAGATTGGGACTTGGTATATTTATAGGCTCCATTAGGGACCTTAAGGAGGTGCTAAATATGGGCTTATCCCATTAGGCTAAAAAAATCCTAATTCTACAAAAATACTCTAAATTGCTTTGCATCCGTCTTATCCCTCAAAACCTCACTCGAAAGAAAATAGTACCTGGACAGTGGGTGCTCCTGGCACATGACTGGGTGAGTTTGCTTACTTGTCAGATGTAAAAACTGGATCTAACGATGAAGTAACATTTGGGGATGGTGTAAGCAACAAGGTAATTGGAACTGGTTACTTGAATCTAGGTGAACTTCCTATGTTGAATGATGTTTACTTGTGCATGATTTGAAAGCTAATCTCTAGAGTGTAAGCCAACTTTGTGATCAAGGTCTTAGTGTTAGCATTTCACGTGACAAGTGTTTTGTGAAAGACAATGAAGGTCCGTGTGTGTGATTTCTGGATCTCAATCAACTGATAATTGCTATCTTGTTGATTTTGATGGAAAATATTTTCAAGCAATTACCAGTGAATTCGAAATCTAGCATCAACGCTTGGTTCATATTGGATACTCTCACTTGGGAAAATTGTCTAATGTAGGTGTTGTTCGTGGGGTTCCCAAAATCACTATGAAGGAACATCCGATCTGTGAACCCTGCCAATTGGGTAAACAAACTCAGGGGTTTTATAAAGCACTGAACCACATTGCATCAAAGAAAATTCTGGAGTTGCTTCACATGGACCTGATGGGTCCCATACAAGTTGAGAGCTATCAAGGTGAAAAGTATATTTTTGTGTGTGTAGATGATTTCTCACGGTATACTTGGGTTGATTTTTTGCGTGAGTAATCTTACACCTTTTCTGCTTTTAAGTCATTTTCTCTGAAAATTCAAAATAAAAAAGGTTTTTCCATAATTAGTATTCGAAGTGATCATGGGCGAGAGTTTGAAAATTTTGAGTTTGCCAATTTTTGTGACTCACGGGGTATCCTTCATGAGTTTTTTGCTCCTAAGACTCCACAGCAGAATGGAGTTGTTGAGAGGAAGAATCACACTCTTCATGAAATGGCCATGGTTATGTTGAACTCCAAGAAAATTTCTAGTATATGGTGGGTAGAGGCAATTACCACTGCTTGTTATCTCGTGAATAAAGTGTACCTTAGTCGAGGTATGGGTCTGACATCGTCTGAACTCTGGAAAGGATACTCAAGAAGTTACCAGCCTCGAAAATGGTAAGGATAATGAACATTCAAGCACAACTGAAGGAGCACGAGAAGATGTGACAGAGTACAAGGTACCTGTTATTCCAGGAAGCCAAGCGCAACCAAAATGTGATCCACTTTCGAAGGTTTAGAAAGCTCATCCATCTGAACTGGTCAGTGGTGACCTCAATAAGAGGGTAACCAGAAATTCGAAGAACTCTATCAAGGAACTAATGGGTGTCTCTCATTTTGCATGCTACACCTCGTTGACTGAACCTAAGAACGCTAATAATGACGTTTGGGAGCTAGTTCCTGAACCTTCGTCTGGAAATGTTACCGGGACCAAGTGGATCTTCAGGAATAAAACCGATGAGTTTGGGAATGTGACACGTAACAAGGGCGAGATTATTTGCACAAGGTCACACTCAAACTCAAGGAGTTGGCTTTGATGAAACTTTCGCCCAATCGCAAGACTTGAATCGGTTCGTATATTTTTATCAATTGTGTTTCTAATAAAGTTCATTGTCTATAAGATGGACGTAAAATCAACCTTTCTAAATGGCATCCGACATGAAGAAGCGTAAGTAAAGCAGCCTGAAGGGTTCAAGGATCCCAAAAATCCTAATCATGTTTACAGACTCAAGAAGGCCCTGTACGGACTAAAGCAAGCACCTCGTGCGTGGTATGAATGCCTTACCATGTACCTTCTTGAAAAGGGATTCATGCGAAGGGGAGTAGACAAAACTTTCTTTGCTCTCCAAACAAATGAAGATTTGTTGGCAGTCCAAATCTATGTGAACGACATCATTTTTGGGTTAACTTCCAAGAAGTGGTCAACCACTTTGTTAAACTAATGTCGTCTGAATTTGAAATAAGTCTGGTAGGTGAACTTTCATACTTTCTTGGGCTTCAGGTAAAACAAGGTAAAGATAGTATCTTCTTGCATCAAAGAAAATATACAAAAAATCTTGTTAAATAATTTGGTCTTGAAAATGCTAAAACCCCTCGAACTCCCATGGGCACTCATGTGAAAGTGTCTAAGGATGATGAAGGTACATCAGTTGATCAAACTCTTTACAAAAGTATGATTGGTAGTCTCTTATATCTTACTGCTAGTAGACCTGACATTTGTTTTAGTGTTCGACTTTGTGCAAGATATCAATCAGCCCCCAAGGAGTCTCATCTGAAGGCGGTCAAGCATATCATAAATACGTACGTTGGAGGTATGTATGACTATGGATTATTTTATTCTGCTGATACGAACCTGAATCTCATAGGCTATTGTGATGTGGACTGGGCTGAAAATATTGATGACAGGAAAAGCACTTCCGGTGGTTGCTTCTATATAGGATCAAATCTGGTTTCTTGGTTCTGTAAGAAGCAAAACTGCATCTCTCTCTACTGCTGAAGGCGAGTACATCGCGGCGGGGAGCTGCTGCTCTCAGTTGGTCTGGATGAAACAAATCTTGTTTGAGTATGGTATGAAGGTACATTTGACTCAACCTTTTTGTGACAATACTAGTGCAATAAGTATTTCAAAAAATCCTGTCCAACATTTTCGTACCAAATAGATTGACATTCGCTATCACTTGATTCGTAATTTGGTGGAGAATGGAACTATTGTGTTGGACCATGTATGTAACACCCCACTTTGATTTTACAAAAATTCTAGACTTCCCAAAAATTAGTATAAAATTTTTGAGATTATTTTCGAAATCTAATGGGTGTTAAACAATATTTTTTCATAACCCAAGTCTTATCTGGGCCCACGGGGATTCATTACCCGATTTTCACAAATGGTTTTCATTAACCAAAACATAACGTGAGACACAATTCCCAAACATGAATATTTAAATCATACCATCATACCCAACATCACGGTTCCACATGTTTTACAAAAACAAACAAGTCTTATGTTTTGGAAAAAGGTTTAAACAAAGTTCCACATAAAGGTACATAAAAGCCTTATTTATTCAACGGAAGCAATAAATGCATAAATAAATGACCGACCCACTCGCCTCTTCTCGTCACCCAGCTCCTGCTTAACTTGCATCGGTGAAGAGCAGGTGGGGATGAGCACAAGATGAAAAGCGTGCTCACCACTATGCACATATATCACAACATAAATAATGAAGAGAATGTATGGTTGCAGTAAGAACATAAAACAATTATTATGTCACGTTTCCTAATCACATCACAACATAATACCCACGTGTACACATCTTTCATTAGCCAAGGAAAGGGGATTCATTACCCTAAATCATGGGGGTACGTGCCATACGACAAGGCACGGC
>CACSLK010016925.1:548811-561091 GCA_902706635.1 Striga hermonthica
ATACCCTCGGCCACTTGACATATTCTTCCGACCGTTATCACATGAATCACTATAACTTTTCATAACATGAATAATTATACATAAAACAGTCGGATGATCATGAACCTAACTTGAGAAAACATGAAGGTCGTGGTGTTCGCTACGTGCGGTACCTACGGCTTTAGCCAAACCTCTCGACCAACGACAACTCGTCTCGACAATCATTACTTAACTGAATATAGAATGACATATAATGTCCGAATAAACGTGAATTTCTCAAGAGTTACTGAATGAAATCAACATGGCTAGACATGGCTTATAGGGTACGTCCGAGAGTAACTATGACCGAGTCATGAACGTAACTTTATAATTAGGGCTGAACCTGACTATATTAACTTAGAAAGAGGATCAAGACGAGCTTACTGCTTCAATCGTTCGATCAATTGTGCGTGACCTCTCATGTCCGATCGTCCGTTCGGTATCCTATGGTTGCTTGCATGCGTGCGTGTAAGGAAATTGTCTTAAACTAGCTTAATTATTCTAACTATGGCTTAGTGTTTGCTTAAGTACATGTTGTAGTGTTTCCATCTCCTTCTCTGATATATATAGCAGGTAAAACGAAGATGACATAGGATAAAATGAAAGTGATTGGCATGGCCAATTAACTTGCGCCATGTGCTAGGCATTTAGGGCCTTAAGTGTATTCATAGTAGCTTAGTCATCCATTCATTTGCTTAGTCACTATGCTCATGAACTTCCACATGTCCCATATAATAATTTAGGCACGTGAACTTGCCTCAACACTTACGGCAATATGGATATACAAACCGTGAATTAGATATTACTTGATCATGGCTTAAGCTAAATAAGCATGACTACATAACATGCTTAGAGTGCACAGCCTTGAACGTGATTCTTTTGGCAATAAGCTTGAACTTAAGTGTAAAATATATTCACTTAGAATAGACGATGAATATTTAAGCATAACCCTGTGGTAATACTAGACGATAAGCGCACGAACATGGATTAATTACTTGAAAATTATTCCGAGCATAAACGTGGATATTACGGAACTAAACACGTAATTTACATTAATTAACATAACGGGCTATTATAATAAACATGACTTCGAAAATTAATTCGAGTATTACCTTGACGTAAACTTATTAATTCTGAACCCATTTATTATATAAACGAATTGGAATTAAATCTAGAAACTTATTCGGTTACTAAAATAAGTAAACCGAATAATTTATCGACTAATAGTCGAACTTAGAATATAACTGACTATTTAATCTGAACTTGAACATGAGCATGATTATTTATTAGTAAATGCTAGCTTAAAACTAAAAGCTAGTATTTTCCTTTATTAATAAAATACGGGGTGTTACAAATCCATTGTCCGTAATTCTCAAAGAAAACAAACTTGTTGGTCCCAATTATATTGACTGGAAAAGGAACTTGGATATTGTGTTAACTGCTGAGGGGTACAAATTTGCTACTGTTGAGGCTTGTCCGGCAGTGCCTGCTGACAATGCACCAGACCAACAGAAAGAGGAGTATGCTCGGTGGAAAAAGGTTGACGAGATGGCAAAGTGTTACATCTTCGCATCTTTGTCAAATGTACTTCAACATCAACATCAGTCTATGAACACTGTAGTATAGATGCTTCTCAATCTCAAGGAGTTATTTGGTCATCAGTCGCGGGCTGCCCGACAAGAGGCCATGAGGGTTCTGATGAACATGACCATGCGTGAGGGTACTCCCGTAAGGGAACATGTTCTTGCTATGATGGCTCAGCTGAATGAGCTGGAGGTTCTTGGGGCTTTTATTGAAGGGGAAACCCAGGTCGATATAAAGCTCCAGTCTTTGCCGAAGAGCTTCGAGCAATTCCGGTTGAATTACAACATAAACGAGATGTTGATGACTCTTTCAGAACTTGTCTCTGAACTTCAGTCGGCAGAGGGCCTGTTTCAACATATTACCCAAGCTATGAAGGCCCAGCGAGGAGAAGCTTCCACTTCTAATGCTCCTAAGGGCAATAAGAGAAAGAAGTCCGCAGGAAAGGGCAAGACGGTCATGAATGACACACATCCTCGACAGAAGGCAAAGAAGCAAAAAGGCAAGCGCCACAAATGCCAGCATAAAGGACACTGGAAGACAGGCTGCCCTCTCCTCAAGAAGTTCGACAAAGGTATATCTTTTTATTTAGTCGTTGGAACATGTTTAGCGGTGTTATCTACCAGTACCTGGTGTGTAGATACAGGAGCCACTGATCATGTCTGCAAATCAATGCAGGGGTTCCAGGAAACCAAGCGACTTAGGGAAGGAGAAGTTACCATCTACTTGGGTGATGCTAGTAGAGCGTCAACAGTTGCAGTGGGAGACGTCTATTTAGATTTTGGCTTAAATAGGTTTCTAGTTTTGAAAGATTGTCTTTATGTTCCTAGTTTTAGAAAGAATTTGATTTCAGTTTCTAAGTTGTTTATGAACAGTTTTTCTGCTACTTTTGATAATAAATTTGTTATTCGTTATGGCAAAAAGTTCATATGTTCTGGTTCATTGGTTGGCAATCTATACATTCTATAATCTAAGTCATCTCCACTGCAACAAAAACAATTACTTAATTCATCATCTAATCTAAATAAGATAAAGGAACCTTCAAAAATGAACGAAACATATCTTTGGCATCTAAGACTTGGTCATATAACCTTAAGAGGATTCAAATGTTGGTAGCAGACGGGCCCTTGGCGCGTTAGAAGTCGAGGCTTTTCCAACTTGTGAATCTTGCCTAGAAGGCAAAATGACTAAGAGGGTTTTTAGTTCGAAGGGGCATAGAGCCGAAGATGTGTTAGGGCTAGTTTATTCCGATCTATGTGGTCCTATGAGTGTTCAAGCGAGAGGTGGTTTCGAGTACTTCGTTACGTTTATCGATGATTACTCGAGATATGGGTACATTTTCCTTCTGCACCGCAAGTCTGAATGCTTTGAGAAGTTCTTAGAGTATAAGGCAGTTGTGGAGAAGCAGTTAGGAAAAAGTATCAAGTCATTACGATCAGATCGTGGTGGCGAACATCTCTCGAATGAATTTAGGAACTACTTGACGGATAATGGGATTACGTCCCAGCTGACTGCGCCTGGCATGCCTCAGCAGAATGGCGTAGCAGAATGGAGGAATAGGACTCTTATAGAAATGGTTAGGGAAATGATGAGTTATAGTACTTTACCAGATTCGTTTTGGGGATATGCCCTAGAAATAGCAGTATACATTCTGAATAGAGTACCCTTCTAAATCAATATCGTCTACACCATTGGAGCTGTGGTCAGGGCATAAGCCCAGTCTAAGGCATCTCAGGATTTAGGGTAGTCCAGCACACGTGCTGAGAACCGATACTGATAAGTTGGAACCGAGAACAGAAGTAAGGCTGTTTGTGGGATATCCTAAGGAAAAGAAAGGTGGTCTATTTTATAGTCCCGAGGACCAGAAAGTAATCATTAGCACGAATGCTAGGTTCTTGGAAGAAGACTATGCTTTAGATCATAAGCCCAGTAGTAGACATGTCCTCGAGGAGTTAAAGGGAGTGAGTACTTCAGTACCAAGTACGCTAGATGTTATACCAAAAAACACTACAACACGTATCGCTGATGATGCACCTGAGCAGGTAGTACCTCGTCGTAGTGGGAGGGCTGTCTAGCAGCCCGAACGGTTCATGGGTCTGGGAGAGTCTTCTGAGGCCGTCTCGGACGTTCTTGAATCCGACCCATGGACTTAAAATGAGGCACTCCAAGATGGGGACGCAGAGTCTTGGCAAAAGGCAATGAAATCTAAAATATGGTCAATGGACTCGAATCAGGTCTGGGATTTTGTAGAGCCACCCAGTGGCGTTCGCGCCATTGGATGCAAGTGGGTCTATAAGAGAAAGAGAGGAGCAGATGGGAAGGTTGAGACCTTCAAAGCTAGGCTTGTTGCGAAAGGGTACACTCAGAAAGAAGGGATCGATTATGAGGAAACCTTTTCACCGGTAGCCATGCTCAAATTAATCAGGATTCTCTTGACTGTATCCACTCATATGGATTATGAGATTTGGCAAATGGATGTTAAGACCACTTTCCTTAATGGGAATTTGGACGAGGACATCTATATGAAGCAACCAGAAGGATTCATTGCAAAGGGCCAAGAGCATCTGGTCTGCAAGCTGAAAAGGTACATTCATGGGCTGAAGCAGGCTTCGAGGTCTTAAAACATCTGTTTTGACGAGGTTGTCCAATCGTATGGAATTACCCAATGTCCGGATGAGCACTGTGTGGACAAGAAAAGTGATGGAAACATGGTGGTGTTTCTAGTGTTCTACGTGGATGATATTCTTCTCATTGAAAACAGTGTGAAGATGTTATCAGACGTAAAGGTATGGTTATCCAAATAGTTTGATATGAAAGATTTGGGAAAAGTATGACATGTTCTCGGAATCAAGGTCATTCGGGACCGAGAGAAGAGAAAGTTGTGCCTATCCTAATCCACATGTAGACACTGTCTTAAAGCGTTTCAACATGCAGGCTTCCAAGAAAGGGGATTTACCCTTTCGGCACGGAGTACCTCTATCTAAGAAGATGTCCCCGAAGACACCTCAAGAGATAGAGGACTTGAAGGCAGTTCCTTATTCATCGGCAGTAGGAAGCCTCATGTATGCGATGTTCTGCACGCGACCTGATACTTGTTATGTCGTGGGCATGGTAGCAAGATATCAGAGTAATCCAGGACCGAAACATTGGTCTGCAGTAAAGCATATACTCAAGTACCTACATAGGACTAAAGAGTACATGTTGATTTACCAGGCAGATGAATTGCTTCCATTGGGTTACACCGAT
Organism: Striga hermonthica; assembly: GCA_902706635.1. Lineage (NCBI taxonomy): Eukaryota > Viridiplantae > Streptophyta > Magnoliopsida > Lamiales > Orobanchaceae > Striga > Striga hermonthica. The sequence goes on from CACSLK010016925.1 coordinate 553,657, forward strand.
TTTGACTTCCAGGCAGACAGGGATGAAAGCAATTCGACCTCAGGGTTTGTGTTTACTTTAGGAGGAGGAGCCATAGTATGGAGGAGTGTCAAGCAGAAATGCGTGGCAGACTCAACCATGGAGGCTGAGTATGTAGCAGCCTCAGAGGCAGCGAAGAAGCTGTCTGGCTCAGGAATTTTCTCCTCGACCTTGATGTGGTACCGAGTTTTCCCGCTGCGATTACAGTGTTCTGTGATAACAGCGGGCAGTAGCAAATTTGATGGAGCCATGAACGCATAAAGCGAGTAAACACATATAGCACAAGTACCACCTAATACGAGAAATCGTTGGATGAGGAGAAGGCGTTGTTGCCAAGATACAGTCAGAGGACAACCTAGCAGAACCTTTTACGAAAAGCCTACTGGAAAAAGTCTTTACAAGACACGTAGAAGGAATGGGTGTCAGATGTTAGGGCGACATAGTAGACTAGTCTTTGAGAATTAGATTGAAAGAACAATTGTGGTTAGTTTGTTTAGCCATGAGCTTTTAAAGCATAAGTGGGAGATTGTTAGAGATATGCTGTAAAAGCTATGTTTTGCAGATTCTATCGATTCCATTTTGATCTGGCCATCATGTTTCAGTCAAAGTACATATGTTTGCAGTTTATTTATTTATGCAAATCATACTCCATGTCTTATATTGAGATAGTGTGGTTCGAAGTGTTTCGAACAGAAAGATCACCTATCAGTTCCTTATAAGACTAAACTATTCGTTCACAGTCTAGAAGACAGTGAGACCCCTCTTGGAAAAAGACTGTAGTGTATTCTTGATTTAGATGGTCTTTGACTGAAGAATTACACTAGCACTTATGTTAAGTGTTGAACAGGACCACGGAAGGATAAGGTTATGAGACTCACTGATCGTTGTTGGAACCTAGACCTTCAGTGATTGATGTGTTTCTCTTACCATGTAAGATAATATAAAATAGGCTTATATATTTATATCTTATTTATATAATTTACTAAGTGATTCCTATTTTATTAGGATGACATACGAGGTATTTTGGTGAGGAAGAATAATTATATGATGTGTTATTATAAATTATTTATGTTCATTATGTTCCAGTGCGCTGGATTGATGACGTCCCCGAAATGAGCTCAGAAATGTACATTATGTTAAACCCTGCAGGTAGACGATTGTCTGACATAATGGTTAAGGTTATGAGTGGTACTAATTTCGGAAATAAATCAGAAGTTGATTGATTATTTTGTCAGTAATTTAATTAATCAACGGAGATTATATCTTAAACATATGGAGGTCAATCGATCAATCGGATTAATATTATTTAATCATGGAGGCTCGATTTTATTGGTAAAATAGTGGCTAAATGGGAAAAGCAATGTATTACTCTAGTGAGATGTTTTATTATTTAATTCCATTTAAATAGGAATTTTAATGTTATTCAATATTAATTAATTTAATTAAAAAAAATAATATTCCTACTAGAATCTTCTCTAGTGTTAGGAGACTAAGGAGTCTTCTAGAAGATGATGATTAGTAGGAAAAACATTTCCTACATTGGAGTATAATTAGGTTTCTTAAATTAGGAATTAAATTTATTCCATGATTACTAATTTAATTAGGAAAAGTATTCCTACTATAATCTCCTCTAGTGTTGGAAGACTAAGGAGTCCTCTAGAAGAGTTAGATTAGTAGGAGATTTCTTTCCTACATTGGATTAGTATTTGGAGTAGAATTAGGATTCCTAGGCCTAATGGATAATCCCATATTTAGCACCTCTTTAAGGTCCCTAATGGAGCCTATAAATACACCAAGTCCCAATCTCTTGATCATGATTATGCTGTCCGATTTTTTCACTCCTACATACGTGAAAAAATGGCATTGTTCGAGAGTTAGGAAGATTTGATTAAACGCTCCACCAAGTTTAATCGAAGTAGGTGTTTAGCTAATCCGTTAGAAGGTTTTTTGGTACAATATACTTGAGCATTTATACATATATATTTTCCGGTCACTTCCTCAACTGACAGCCATCGTCCGCCGCTGTCGACCACCGCGTGAAAACCGTCGTTGCTGCCCGAAGTCGTCGGAAGCCGCCAGCGCCCAACCGCAAGCTGCTGCCAGCGACCGCGACTCGCGACCAACTACTGCCACTGACCGCGACTCGCGACCAACTACTGCCACTGACCGCTCCCCGCGACCAACTGCTGCCAGCGACCGCGACTCGCGTCTAGCCGCTGCAACCGACTCGAGACCCACGTACCGTGAACCGAGCTTCATTGGAACCTTTGATTAGAACCAAATAAAGGCCAAATCTATCTTCCCATTAGATTGTGGTATTCAGACGAACTACACCAACGGTACTCTATATCGTCTCAGAGTAAGCAAAAATTTTAAAAGGTAGACGTCCATATTCTAACTATAGATTCCACTGCGTTAGGATTTATTTCGATAAGTTCAATACTGTGCATGTTGTTTGACGTTTCTCATAAGCTGCAACATCCATCTCTATCCAAACATAGGAGGAGATTGAGGCGGCAATCTGAAGACCTATCTGAAGCGCCTGAATCTCTGCATCATAGCTCAAGGAGGCCCGGAATGGGCCATGGAAGGCAATGATGAGTGCCCCATCATGGTCCCTAATCAGGCCGCCTCTTCCAGCAGCTCCGGTTTGTCTGTCGAATGCGCCATAAGTGTTTCGCTTAACCCAAGGAGGCTTGGGTTTCAGCCAAACACCGGTCCTGGGTCGTGGGTGCTGGACAGGTAGAAGGGGTGGTGGCCTCAAACGATGGGGCGGTGTACAACCTGTCTAGTCTCTCGTCGTGAGTCTGCCCAGGGCGGTGAGGAGAGAGAGGTGTCTGTCTACCTGCAAAATAATGTGAGAGCAAGAAAAAGTAATATCCATATGCTTCGCGTTACATGTTAATGTCATATGATTTGTTATTATATTGAATGTCTATGTACTATGTATTCCTCACTGGGTAAGTGGAAATGTTCACCCCTATTTTTTTTCCATTCCCGGTTGTGCGAGTTGGCAATGGAGCAATGGCGAGGGTGGTCAAATAAATAAAAATTGCTTTCGTGTTTTAATGCTTTAAGTTATTTTTCAAGAATGAGACAATGCATGGCTTTATCTCTTTTATGACGATTTAGAAGCTATGAAGCATGCTTTAGGTTTTAGTTCAAGATCAGCTTTATTTATGGGAAGTATGATGAATGAGTATGCCATGAGTTATGAAATACTATGAGGAAGATTAAGTCTAAAGTTATTCGAGGCTATAATAAGTTTTAAAGTAGTAGCTCCCTTGAGCTTTCAAATGTTTTTAAGAAAAAAAAAAAGAAAAAAAAAATTATTTGAGAAATTCAATGTATAAATAGTGGGGTATTACAGTCTTCAAGCGGAAAACGTGCGCGACATGGCAGACGATGTGCGGGCGAGAGGATCTAGGACGGTGACGCGCGGACAAGCAAGTGGACAAAACTGGGAGATCGTTTGGATTGTGCGACTACGACTGGCGGCGTGCGACTGTGGGCGATAGCTTGCGGCCAGGCGCGAGCAATTTCCAGCGGTGGGTGGCAGTCTCCGGCGATTGAGGATGGTTGTCGGGGATGTCAAAAAATATGTATATAAATAGGCTCGAATAAATGGTACCTAAAAGCCTTCTAATGTATGACCTTAACACCTACTTCGAATAATATTGATGGGCGATTAATCGAAACTCCCAAACTCTCAAATATATGAAAAACACGATTTTTCTCTTCCTTTAGGAACATCAAAATAAACCAACATACATAGGGGGAGAAGTAAGGACATGTTGTATTTATAGGCTACATTAAGGCAGAAATTCTATGGCACCACATGTGGCATCATATTATGGTGCCACAACATGATGTGGCACATTATGATTGGAGTCACACATGATGTGTGATAGTTGTGGCACCAATCATAATGGGCCACATCATGTTGTGGCACCATAATATGGTGTCACATGTGGTACCATAGAATTTCTGACATTAAGGACCTTAAAAAGGTGCTAAATATGGGCTTATCATTTTAGGTTAAGGAAACCTAATTCTTTTGTATCTCATTTCCCTTCTAGAAGCCTTATTCCTCCTAATCCTAATTAACCCTTCTACAAGCTCTCAAATTTCCTAACCATTGGTAATATCGTAGAAAAAATATTTATCTTCTTAGGTAATTAAATAATGGAAAATAATTAAGTCCTTATGCCTAATAGAATTATTTAATCACACATTTTACTATAGTAATATTATTTATCTCCCCATTTAACTCCATTTTATTCAGTAATTTCTAATCTCTACTTGATTAATAAATAGAAATCTAATTGATTGATTTATCACCCCCATGTTTAAGATATAACGTCCGTTGATTAATTAAATAACTGGCAAAATAATTTAATCAACTTCTTATTATTTTATGAAATTAGTACCACTTAGATCCTTAATAATTATGTCGGATACTCATCCGCTTGCAGGGCTTGAAATAATATTCATTCCTGAGCTCATTTCAAGGACGTCATCAACCCAACACACTGGACATAGTGATCGTAACTAATTATAACAGCGCATTAATAAATATCATCATTTACCAAAAATACCGAATATGTCATCCTAATGAAATAGAAATCACCCATGGTAAATCAATAAACAAGTAATTAAATATATATGCCCATTTAGTACATTACGGTTTAAGAGTTTGCATCAATTATTGAATGTCTAGATTATAATTGCGATCAATATATCTTATAATATTATCCTACCATAGTCCGTTCATTACTTATCATAAGTACTAGTGTAATACACCTATCAAAGACCAACTGAATCAAGACTACAATCTTTTTTCCAACAGGGGTCTCAATGTTTGTCTAGACTGTGAACAAATAATTTATCTTACAAGGAACCGATATATGATCTTTTTGTTCGACAAATCGAACCATACTATCTACAATGTAAGAAAATGAGTTATGATTGCATATAAATGAACTACAAACATAAGTACTTTAACTAAAACTAATTGCATTGACATTCGACCACTTCTTAACAAAGGGTGTACATTTGTTCAAGACTCAATTCGACGTGTATAGAGAACACAAACAATTCATAATTGTAGGAACAAATCCCTAACAATAATATCAAATTTCAAATTAGTTGGATAAAATAAAACATAAAAGTTCCCACAACAAACTAGTATTAAATGCTGATGATAAAGGTACTATAATACTCAACCAATGTACCATTTGCATGCATAAGTGGTATAATGATCATCTACCAGAAAAAAATAATCCAAAGTAAATGGTTGATAGATATGAACAACAACTAAGAGATTATTGCTACCTTCTTTGTTTTAGGTAAATACAAAGAACAATACTAAAAATTGATTCCTTAACAAAATATGAAGAACAAGATTTTAGGCAAAACTTATGAGTAAAATACGAGTTCATACTCGATATTAAATACACATAGACTGGCTACCTTTTAATCGGAAAACAACGTGTTAGGCGCAATGTAGCTAAGATGAATAATTGGGCATTTACATTCGACCACTTCTTAACAAAGGATATACATTTGTTCAAGACTCAATCTGACATGTATAGAGAACACAAATAATTCATTATTGCAGGAACAACTCCCTAAAAATAGTATCAAATTTCAAATTAGTTGGATAAAATAAAACATAAAAGTTTCCACAACAAACTAGTATTAAATACTGATTATAGAGGTACTATAATACTCAACCAATGTACCATATGCATGCATAAGTGGTATAATGATCATCTACGAGAAAAAAACATAATCCAAAGTAAATGATTGATAGATATGAACAACAACAAAGATATTATTGCTACCTTCTTTGTTTTAGGTAAATACGAAGAACAATAATCAAAATTGATTCCTTTAACAAAATATGAAGAACAAGATTTAAGCAAAAACTTATGAGTAGAATACTACCATTTCACCGGAAAACGTGTTAGGTGCTCGCCAAAAAAAAAAAATAAAAATAAAAAAAAAAAAAAAATGAAAGTCGCCGGAGAGGGCCACCGGCTTTCGCCGAAGTTCTTCTCAATTTTTTGTCACTGGAATTCATCACGCTAAACGTTCGCTGGAATTATTCTTGTACGGAGAACCTACAAAAAAAAATAAATAAATAACAGAAAGAAGTGGAAGGAGAAGGGTAGACGGGAGAGAGAAAATGTGGAAGATGAGCTAGGAGAGAAAAAAGAAAAATAATAAAAAAAAATGAGAAAGTTATTAGTGGATTGTTGACGTAATATTTTAATGGATTTATGTTTTTTTTTTTAAAGTGATAGAGAATAAATAAATTAAATTAATGTCATTAGAAAGTGCATTAAAAAATAAATAAAAGAGAGCCTGATTTTGAAGTTGAAAAGTGATTTAGGAATTTAGTGGGAAGAATTTTTCCCCTATTTTTTCTTTTTATTTATTTATTTATTTATCCCAAATGATGCCTTACTTACATATACTAGTATTTCATTCTGTGCACATACACAAATGCAAATAAAATTTTATACATTATATATGTGAGTTTATGTAAGATTTAAAATCATGTGTTACATGTCACATTTTATAAATTTTATCATTAGAAAAAAATTACGATATAAACATAAACTATTTAACTTACATATGAATTTTTATAATGATGCAATCTTTGCTGATTATGACCAATTAAACAATATTAAAATTATTATTATAGCAATTGTGTACAAAATTTTAAAGGCTTTGGTTATGCCATTAAAAATAATTAACTAATTTTAATAAAAAAAAAAACATAATTAATGGGTTGAAAAGAAACTTTAACATTTTAAATAAATAGTTTTGAAAAAGCCTTAGAATATAATAACATTTAATGTGACTTTATTATTAGTTAATAGAAGCAATTATATAATAATATTGATAAAAAATTTAATTGCTTGATTAATGTAAAAGTAACGAAAAAAGCGGAAAAATAAAATAAGTTTATGAATTACTTTGCTAGCAATAATATATATATAGGGGGCGGATCAAATAAGGACAACTCTTAAAATGAGGCCACCTCTTAAAATGAGGACACCTCTTAACCATTGATTTTGTGTTGATCAATGGCTCAGATTAAGTAATGGGAATACTTATGCACCTATGTTGAAATAAATATGTATCTGGTTTGTTACAATAAATATGTCTCTCGTGTACAGTGCTTGTGCATCATTGTTTCAATAACCATGCAACATTTTTACACTAATTGTGCGAAACTTTATCACTAACTATGCAACATCGTTTTTGCATTATTGTTTCAATAACCATGTAATATTTTGACACTAACTGTGCAACACTTTATTACTAACTATGCATCATTTTTACCCTAACTTTGCAAGTTTAATTGTATGTAGTTGCAATGTTATTATTTTTTTTTTTTTTTTTT
>CACSLK010016925.1:566796-598007 GCA_902706635.1 Striga hermonthica
TATATATTAGAGAGAGAGAGAGAGAGGGGATCAGAAATGAAGATAGTGAAAGAAATGAGAATAAATCTGAATCATTGGATCCATCAAGTTAATGGTCATGGTCAAGTCAAATTGTGGTCAATAATTAATGATAATATGGTAAATTAACACACATTATGGTCAAATGTATATTTTTGACTAATTATTAACGGTATATTAGTCATTATAAACTAATCCACCTAATATTGTGGGACCCACCACAAACCACCCTAATTTCTCTCTCCCTAATTTCCCTCACACACACAACATCATCTGCATCACACACGCACATGACTAGGGGTGAGCAAAACCGAACTGTAACAAAACAACCAAACTGAATCGATGTATTCGGTACTGTTCGGTTCGATTTTTCAAGAGTTCGGTTTTCGTTGCGGTTAAAGTTTTGAAAAATTATACAAATTTTGGTGCGGTTTGGTTTTCTGTCTGAAGGGTGCAGTTTTAACTGAACCGCACAGAATATGGTTTTTTTTTAAACAAATATGTTAACATGTTTGTATTGTACATATACATGCTCATTTTGAGCCTATGGTTTTGGATGACTAACATTAACAATAAACAAGTAAATAATAAATAATAACAATAATAATAAAAAATTAAAAATATTCCATTAGAATCTAGTTTGTTGCCCTAGTTTTTCACTTTGAGTTCAAATTTTGAGTCTTTGGTTCATTAGGTGATGATGAGGATGTAGCTTTATTTTATTTTTTAAATTTTGTAGTTAACAGAAACCGCACCAAATCGAATCAAATATTTTTTTTACGGTTTTGGTTCAGTTTTTCTATAAGTTTCGGTGCGGTTCGGTGTGGGTAAATAAATATATTTGTATTCGGTTTTTTGCGGTTCGGTGCGGTTTTGCACCGAACCGCACCATGCTCATCCCTACACACGACACACTTGCTCACACACACAGAGAACTACACCCAAACTTTAGCCAGATGGAGGAGACTCGGCGCGGCGGCGACAAAGGCTAAACGACGTGGCAGTGGGCGAAGCCGAGATAACATGGCGGCAGACGGACTCTACACACGCGGCAGTGGACGGAGGCGAATCGAGCGGCGGCGGACAAAGGCGAATCGAGCGGCAACGGGCGGAGAAGAGGCGATTAGGCGGCTGATTGAGGCGAGGGGAGACGGAAGCGGATGGGCGTGAGACAGTCAGCGACGAAGACTTGGAGACGACGACCAAGGGAGACGTTTGACATTCTTGTTGTGGCAGATCTCGGAGGCAGCGACGACCTGTTGGGTGGCGCGGGGCTGTCGTGGTGTTTTAGTGCGTCCTTGACTAAGGTCAGGCAGCCGCGGGCTGCCGGATGAACCGTGGAAAATGATTGTGTGTGGAATTTTATTTGTGGGCTTACTTTTGAGAATTTTTGATAGTTTATAGGACTTAATTGCAAGTTTTAAAAAGTTTAATATATTACAATTTAGTACGTGTGTTAAATATGTAATTTATAAAAAGAAGTAAATTGCACATTAATGATATATAAATTGCACACTAATATGTGTGTATATGCACATGAAATAGTTAATAAAAAGTATATATATACATAATAAAATCAATATTTTTCATATAGTAGGTTGTTTGGTTATCTATTTTTTTTTCCTGAAACGATAGAGGTAATATAGAAGAGCATAAAAGTGCAAAAGGAACAAATTACAAGACCCCAACAGGGTAATCTAAGACCCCAACAAGGTAATGAGACAGGAGCCAACGGCCCAAACCAAAGACACGCCTAAAAACAAACAGGAATAGAAAGCTAAGAGGACACGCACATGGCGGCCTAGGGAACTCTACAAACGAAAATAAAGGAAAATGAAAAACACAGGCACTGCACCATGCCTAGCCTGTATTCATCTCTGAAACGAAAACGAACAAACACACTGAGCAAAATAAAACAGGGTAAAACCCGAGTGTCGGATCCCAACAGGATAATAAGTATGACACTCGGGTTCACAGGGGCCAATGGCCCAGACCAAAAACACAATCCTAAAATCACAAAAACAGAAACACAAAACAACCAAAAAACTAAAACCAAGCAAAAACTGAAAAACTAACAGCCCGACCTCAGCAAACGAGCAGACCCCACCTGCAGTGAACGAACGACACAAGAAGAGGTCCTAGCCTGAGAAACAACTACCGAAACTGCGCAATCGCCTATACAGTAGCTGAAATCGAGCATCAAACCCTTCCCCGAATCATCCCACCCCCAACCGAGAGAAAACGACCAACTCCCAACAGCGCCTCTTGAACCCGTCTAACACCACTAGCCGAGCCCACGAGAAACCAAGTCCCAGACCCCCGCCACCTAACACCACTAGCCGAACAGGGATGGGAGGAGATGGCACAGTTCCTCAACCCCGAACGCCGCAGCAGCCGGGACCTCGCCCCGTCCTCAGACCACACACCACCAAAACCATCACAACCCCGACGACCAACAACCCAACACCACCGAAATTTCCACCGAAACAGTAATTCACGGAGTTGACAACCGAAGCCAGAGATAGTGAAATAGAGGGCTTACCAACCACCCTCGAAGGTCCGCCAGTGACCGGGAAGTAGGGCCACCCAAATTCGACCTGAATCCCACCATGAAGAATGCACCTCCACACACTAACCCGCTATCAATTGAGAGCCAAATCTCACCAAGCTGCAACAATTTCCAGCGCCGAAGGTCCAGAGCGGGATCAGTGGTTAGGGGCGACCCCTGGTCGAGCCCCGCAGGCGCCAATGGAGGCAAATCGGCGAATTTCTTCGCGGTGGGCTAGGTTAGGATTTTTCTCTTTTTTTTTTCCGCACAGAGAGAGCTACCGTCTTTGTCTTCAACGATTTTTTATGTTGAATTTGTTTAATTGTCTAAATAAAAATAAAATCCGATATCGAGCCGACATAATTGAATTTTAAAAGTAAAAAAATGACAATTGAACCGATATTTAATAATTTTGAACTAAAATTATTAGTTTCGTCTAAACCATTTGATATTGTGCAATTCAATAGTCAGTAATGTGAAATTCGTATAACCTTAATGTGCACTTGCAATACATTAAAAATATTATATAATAATAATATCTTTCATAGAATTCGATCATTTCAGTTATTTCGGTTATTTAAAAAAATAAAGTCGATATCGAAATAAAATAATTTTGATTTTTAAAAAATATAACTAATTGAAATAAGATTTAAAATTTCAAATTAAAAAATTAATATGTTCTGTTTGAGTAGCTATTATGTAGTTTGATAGTCTTTTTTTTTTGTCGAAACGGCAGGGAAATTATATAAATAAGCGAACCATGTTCGAAAGTACAAACCAACCTACAAAGATAAAACTGAGAGGACACGCATATAGCGGCCTAGAACCTCAACACAAACAGACTAGCAAAGCCAAGAAAAACAACATCATCCACTGCCCAAGGCCTAGAGGTGAAAAATAAGAACAACGACCTAAAAACCTACAAGCTACAACCCAAACTAAAGAAAAGCTACAAACCAAGAAAAATAAAATAGCAAATAGCAACTTAGGATTTCAGGGAGAGGAAGTAAGTCCAGTCTTGGTGGGCAGCTTTCAGGGTGGTCTGGATTTGCATGAGCATGTTTTGAAAGATGCAAAGATTGCGGGTCTTCCAAAGCCACCAAAGAATGTAGGTAGTGAGCTGAATCCTTGCCTCTGATGTCTCTGAATTCCCTATGGAACATATTGTCTTCCACCAGCAGCTAAAAGAGGAATCATGAGAACGCTGCATATACCAAGAGACATGAGCAATACTCCACAATTTTGCAGCTCTATTGCAGTGAAAAAGTACATGAGAGATTGTTTCAGGGAACTCTCCTCAGATACTGCAAATCACATCAATATTCAGACCTTTTTTCTTCAGCTTGGTCTTAACAGGGAGAGCTTCAGACATGCATTTCCAAATAAAGATTTTAATCTTGTTAACAATATTGAGCTTCCATAATCTCTGTCTGATCTGAGATGGGGGTTTGCCTACCACTGAACTACTGCAAGGGATATCCAAAGAAAGAACCTTTGGCTGGGATAAAAAAGCATAGGTGCTGGACACTGAAAACACCCCATTCTTGTTGAGCTTCCAGTAGAGTCTAACTTGCTTCCCAGGGTTTAGAGTTTTGATGTCCAGAATAGATTTGTTGTCCTGCTCAGAGAAGATTTAGTTGATGAGCCATAAATTCCACTCCAACCCTGATTCAGAGATGAGCTCACTAACCCAGATTAAGTGACCCTTGGCTATGTCAATCATCAAAGGCTTAGGGTGTAAAATGTTAGGGACCCAGTTAACATTATCCACTCTAGTAGTCTCTCCATTTCTGATCTCAACTGCAAAGCCCTTAGAGAAGGTTGGGATGACTCCAAGCCAATTTGACCAAAGCCAGGAGCAGCTTTGAGTTTTAGCAGCATCAAAGAGAGAGCAGTTGGGGTAGTACCTGTCTTTCAATATTTTGCTGACAAGTAAATGAGGCATAAAAGAGATCCTCCATAACTGTTTGCAAATCAGGGCTGTGTTGAAGAGTTAAAGGGCTAAGAAACCCAAACCAACATTGTCTTTTGGAAGGTACAACATTATCCAAGATTTCCAATGAATACTCTGGTTCTGATCTTCAGCTGAACTCCACCAAAACTGTGAGCAAATCTGATAAATTTTAGCACATAGAGTTTTAAGCAGCAAGAAACAGGACATATTATAGATAGGAAGGGCTTGGAGCACAACCTTGATCAACACAGCTTTCCCAGCTTGGTTCAGAAGTTTTGATTTCCAACTTTCCAGCTTACTTCAAACAGAATCAATGATATACTGAAAGGTGTCCAACTTAGACCTGCCTATGCCCAGAGGAAGGCCTAGGTATCTAGTGGATCTATGCTTAGAAATACCAGACAATGTAGCACACATTCCGTCCTGTAAAAGATCAGGAGTCTTCCTGCTGAAAAATATAGAGGATTTATTCTAGTTGACACATTGGCATGTAAAGAGATTGTATTTCTCCAGAATGGACAGAATAGAAAGAGCCTGATCAACATTGGCCTTGCAAAAGAATAAGGAATCATCAGCAAACAACAAATAAGAGATGGCAGGTCCATTGGAAGAGATTTTCAGACCAGTGAGAAGCCCAGAGTGAGTAGCATGGTTGACAACATCAGATAACATTTCAGCAACAATTAGGAAAAGATAAGGGGATAGGGGATCCCCATGTTTTATTCCTCTGGATGGAATGACATAACCACAGACTGCCCCATTGATCTTGAAAGAAAATGAGGTAGTAGAAATGCAAATCATAATCAGGTTGACAAAGTCATGATGAAAACCCATCTGAAGCATTACTTTTTTGATACATAACCATTCCACTCTGTCAAAAGCTTTCATAAAATCCAATTTCAATGCCATAAAATAGTGCTTGCTTGATGAGTGCCTATTCAAGTAATGGAAATCTTCATGCCCAATGATCACATTATCCATAAGTTGTCTGCCCTTTATAAAGGCAGACTGAGAATCACTGATACACACATCCAAACATTTTTGCAGTTTAAGGGCAAGGATTTTTGACAGAATTTTGTAGATGACTGTACACAAACTTATGGGCCTAAATTGTGTCACATATTCATGATGCAGACATTTTGGAATAAGAGTGACTATGGTATGATTCCAGTATTTCAATATAAGGCCTTTATCATTAATGAAACTGGAAATTGCAGCCACAACATCAACTTTGACAATATCCCAAAAAGTTTGGTAAAAACTAACAATCAACCTTCTTCACCAGGTGATTTATCAGGATGGAGGCTGAAAAGAGCAGACCTGATTTCATCTTCAGTGACAGATTGGAGCAAGCATTGTTTCATATCTTCAGAAATTGAAGGAGTGATAAGAGGAAGGATTGAATCTCCACCCCAGGAACCCTCAGATGTGAAGAGATTATCATAGAATTGAGTTATGTGATGTTGGATAGAGAGCTGAGAGTCACAGACTGTGTTCCGAGAGGTGAGGAGCCTGGGAATAACATTTTGTTTCCTTTTGGATCTTGTGTAAGCATGGAAAAATTTTGAATTGCTGTCACATTCTTTCAACCATTGCAGCTTAGCTTTCTGCTGCCAGAATAGTTCCTCAGCCTTGTGAGCTTCCTGCAGATCCTTTTTAGTGGTAAGTCATTCATCCCAATTATCAGAGATCCCCTCATGTTGCAAGGAAGTGAGTTTCTTTGAGAGGTTCTCTATGATAGATTGATTGTGGGATTTAAAAGATGCACTCCATTTGAGCAAGGCTTGTCTGGTGGCTTTGATTTTTTCCTTGAGAATGAAGAAAGTAGTACCAGAGAAGGAGGTGTTCCATGCTTGCTGCACTGTCTCTTTAATTCCTGCCCTTGAAAGCCACCGTTTATCAAAATTGAGTCTGCTTTTAAGTCTATTCTTCTTTATTCCAAAATTAAGGAAAAGCATGGAATGATCAAAAGCTGACTTAGCAACATTAGAGATTGAGGCTTGAGGATGTGCTTCCAGCCAGTCAGGAGAGGAAAACCCTCTATCTAGCTTAGCTTCAATCAACCATTCTGAAGACCTATTATTGCACCAAGTATATTTATAACCAATCGAGATAATTTCTTCCATCTTCATGCCATTAACGAAGGAGTTAAATACCATCAAGCTAGCCTAAGATCTCAGGATTCCCCCCTTCTTGTCCTCTTCTTCTCTAATATCATTCCAATCCCAACTATGTGCCAGAGATTTCCCCATGAAAGTTGATCCATTTTAAGTTCCTCCCATTGAGATTGTCTAGCTAATGGGCTGGTACTGAGATATACAAAAATTCCTCAAGTAGGACTGGAGTCTGCTAAACTATATTCCACAACAATGTAGAAAGCTTTCTGCATCACATGATGAATTTGAACTTCGGCTGACCAACTTAAAAGAAGAACTCCACTTAAGCCAATAGGGTCCACAATAGAGTATCTGTTATCAAATCCCACCTTCCTGGCAACAGATTTAACAAAAGCAGCTTTTTTTTCTTGGTTTCTGAAAAAAATATAAAAGCTGGGTGGTGAGTCTTACATGACTCTCGGATTTGGGAAATTGTAGAGGGCCCACCCAGCCCTCTACAATTCCACACCGCAGCTACCATTGGTCGCTTGGGTGCCATTCGAGGCTGGCCACCCCCACCTGGTGTAAGTCAGTTTTCTGCTTCTTATTATCTTTATTAGCCTGTTTCTTAGAAATGCTATCTTCTTTGAGGATTTCCTCTGTGTCTCTAGGCCTTTTGGTAGATAGATTATCCTCCGGATGAGTGGAAATGAGGGATTGCCTTTGAATCCTTCCCAATCTGGATTATGATCTCTTCCATAGCTTAGGCTTGTAATTTGACTTGCCAGCAACCGAGATTTGAATAGATTTGTCCTTTGAAGCTGTTAGAAGTATATTTTCCACCTCCATGTCGTTTTTAGCATTTAAATCATTTTGATTAGCGACGTGTCTTCAGGATGCTAAGCTGAGGAGGGAGTAGTTTCCATTTGTTGCTGAGGGGAAACTTGAACTATCGTTTTCTTTTTTTGGATGAGAGGAGGATGCTGCAGAGTCTTGCCTATTGAGCTGAGAAGGAGAGCCTTCAATCGAGAGAATTTTGTTGCTGTCATTTCCAGGAGATTTAGTGATGGGAGTTTGAGAGTCCGAGTGCATATGATAAGTTGGGCTGTCATTACGAGGAGGACTCTGGGGACCTGATGAATGATGTCCTGCCCATCTGTTGTATTCAGTGGCCCTCATCCAAGCTCCATATTGTCCCTCATGAAGTGAGTGAGCTTTAATATCTTCCAGCCTAATTGAGCAAGCCCGGTCCAAATGGCCTATGAAACCGCAGTAGTGGCAGTGGTTTACTAATTTTTCATACTTGAATCCCACACTAACCTTTTGATCTTCCAGTCTGAGATTAGCACAACGTGGTAGTGGTTTTTGAAGATCTACTGTAACTAATAGTCTCATAATTCTTCCACCATGGCTGCCAACACCAACAATAACAACATTTTGCACTTGTTTGAATACCTTTCCTATCTTCAGACCAACTTCTGTACTAAGCCAATCTAATGGAATATTAAACACCTGGACCCAAAGATTGAGTTCTTTGAATGTGGAATGGTTGATCGTCAGTCCCCTTTTCCATTCGGACAAAATGAGGTACTAATTGTCGTAAGTCCAATTGGTGCCTCTTGCCACTTTGTCTTTGTCATCGTTGCTTTGAAAGATGAACTGGTAGTAGTTAAGGCCCAACTCTTTGATCTCCATAGGTTGGCTAAGCCTCCAAATGTGGCTCATAGCTCGTTTGACGCCAATCCAACTAGTTATCCTATCGCCTATAATTTTGCCAAAGAGGCTACGGTGGCATTCGTCTGCGCTAATCTTTATATCATTTTTGCCCAGGTCAATATATGAGAATTCTTTGTTGGATAGCGAAACATTCTGCAACTTCTGGACCACTTCGTCATCTTGACCAACGCAGTTGGGGGTTCCCATCGAAACCTTAGACAACACTGCAAAAAATAGAAAATAGAGAAAACCACTAATAGCTGCCCCAAAGGAAACCAAGGAGGATAGAATGAAAACTAAATATGTGTGAGATTTAACATCGAAGAAGAAGAAGAAGAGGAATGGCAGGATCGCTCTCAAACGAGAGAATGTGAATCGCTCTCAGACGAGAGAATTAACTGTGGTTAGTTTGATAGTCATTCATAACTCTTCTAATACTATTGTTTACTTACAGTGCATTCATGTTTATGATTCGCACTGAGCCAAACTAAAATTGAACCTACATAATCGATTTATTATGTCGGTTAATCAAATCACCATAAATAATCAAAATAATTTTTTTATTTATATTATGTATTTTGTTGAAAACACCTAAAATATATATGCAACAAAATATAACTATATTAAAATATTGCTCGGTTTTTTTTAGATGTACGTTGTGCAGTATTTTGTTGGGAGTTATTGGCATTAATTATGAAGTGTCGTGACAAAGTGAAGCGCGTTGTTTATAAAGTGCAACCCTGTGTGTTATAAAGTGAAACATGTTAATATATAAAGTGCACTACTATAATTTGGGTCCGTTAACATGCTTGTGTTGTTTGTGTACGGATGATATGACGGATGTTAAATTATTATGTAGATGCAATCTATAGATTTATGATGTGTGGTATTTTGGCGAAAGTTATCTACATTAATTGTGGATTGTATAGAGTATAATGTGTTGTTTTATAAAATGCAATGTGTATTTTTATAAAGTGCATCGTGGTGGTATGTAAAGTGCCTTATATGATCCAAGATATATTGCGTGTATTATTATAAAAATATACTTAGCATTTATATTTCATTTTTTATTATTATAAAAGTATACTTAGTACTATATTATTTTATTTTATTTAATTATATACTATTTTTTGGTTAAAATATAATATTTAAATGTCTATAAGAAAATATATAAAATTAATTTTTATATATATTTTAAAAAATTACAAATTTTCCTATGAAATAAATTGAAGATAATCAAAATTAATAAAATTGCTAAAAGGCCCCTCAAAATTATATAATTTAAAAAAAAAAACATGAAATCCAAAATTCTAATCCTATTATGTAACTTCCCGCCGTTCACTGCCATCTCTGACTCAATTCGTTCGTCATCAGCCTCTGACGGTCATTGGTGCGCTGTAGAGGAAGTTCGAACATAGTATGACAGCGGCGGCGGGCGGAGGCCAGCGATGGCGGGCGGCGGACCGTCGAGTGGTAGAAGGTCTGCGTGCAGCGTTCGTATTGTACGACGTGTCGTGTGGTCGAAGGTCTCCGACCGCCAGGTGCAGGCGCCGCCGTGTGTCTGACCAAAAGAGACGACCTATTTGTCGGATCGAGCGGCGGAGTCTGTGGATGAAAAAAGGGCGGCGGCACTTGCGTTCTCGACCGTCAGCGAGTAACGGTGGAGACCGACTCGGTGGGTGTGGCGGTGCCGTGTGGATTGGCTGGTGGGTGGGGCGGCGTTGTGTGAGTGCCGCCGTTCTCTAGCCTTAGTGTGTGTTGTTGTTGTGTGTGTGTGTGTTTTGTTAGGTGTATGGATAGTGACGTGACATGCTGATGTGGATAGAGTTGTGTAATGGCAATGTCTAAAATATCCTTAATGGAAGTTTATTTTGACTTTAATAATCTAATAGTTACGAATTTTTCTCATTTCTTCTACTAAGCACCATTCTCATGTGAACCCGATCATATATATATATATATATGTGTGTGTGTGTATATGTGTGTGTGTGTGTGTGTGTTTGTGGCTCATGGAGTACTTCTATTGTATATCCATATGCGCGCGGGAGCGAATTCTACAGTTCGCAGGAACCCGCTATTGCACGCAACATTCTATATATTATTTAAGTCTTATGTTACAATCTTGAGAGATTTATTAGGTGGCCAATAAATCAAATTAACCAACAAAGAATTGCTCATTGAATTTTGAATTAATGAATTAACAAGCACTAGTACAACTCCCGTGTATTACACGGGTGCTTGCTAATTATTTTTCTTTAAATTTAAAATTAATGAGAAAAAATAGTTAAAAATTTAAGTAGCTTTTATAAAATTATATATTTAGTATGACACTTTTTTCTTGTGAGACTTACCTGTGTTATATTATAATATTTTTTTTAACTTACAACATATAACTATATTAAACATAAATATATCAATTGAAAAATAAATTTATTTTTCTAATGAATTTTAATAAATATAATTATTTTTTATTATTGTAAATATAAATATAATTTATTTATTTCAATATATACAATATGGATGTCAAATTGAAGATCATCAAAGGATGATTAATTTGATATATTATATATGTAAAACCGATAATAAATAGAAAAGTTATCAACTTTTAAAATACATTTACAATTCAATAACTAATTGAAGGAAACAAATCAAAAGTGAGGAATATATTAGTCACTTAGTATCGCACAATGTAAAATTAGAAGAAACTAAAGGGTTACTTTAGTACAAGTGATCTTAAAATATCTAAGTTAGCTAAATAATTTTATGTAATGTCCAAACCTAGATTATTAATTATTAATATATCAATATTATTTGTCCAAACCTAATTACGAAGCATGATTCTTCGCAAGTAGGATTCCGAATTAACAGAAGCAGTTACATAGACTCAGCGCATTCTAGAATTATATAGAGGGATGATTTTGCCTTGTTAATCATTTAACATAGATTATTTACAGATATTCACATTCTCCATTTCTTGTGCAATGTTCACTTTTTACAGTATCCAAATTCCCCTTCGGCCACCGTCGCATTCTCATTTCACAGACACGCACACGCACTGTTTTTTGTATGTATACATATAAATGTTGTCTCTATGTCGGTTCTTCCCCACTCCCCACTCTTTTCTTTTCCTCACAGTCCTCACTTCTCTCTCTCCTTGTAACAACAAAATGCTTTTTGCATTGGTACTTGTTTACTTGTGAAGGCTGGCTAGGCTTGTTAATCAGAAAACCCGCGAGCTTTCTGTCTATTGCTCCACCGAAAATTTGCCTTTTCTTGTCAAGCTTTTAGGATGTAGGAACAATTTTCGCTTTTCTGAGGCAGAGTTTTCGTGAATGTGAATGAGTTTTATCACGCATTTGTTTTCCTCTGAGATCTGACAAGTGCTAGTGTGACGAGCCACTCGAAGGTATGAAGCAGAGTACTCGACTCAGCTCCGCTGTTTTTCAGCTCACTCCAACTCGGACGAGGTATAAAAATCTGTCCTCGATTTCCTCAGAGGCTCTTTGTATTTCCAAATTGTTTGGAATACTGCAGTCTATTGTTTGTTGATAATGTTTTGCTCATAGCTAACTTTTGTTTGTATTAATATAAGTGAACTGATGATGCGGAGCTCCATTTCGCCTGTTTGGAATTTTTTTTTTCTTTGTAATAGCTTGGAAGTATTTGTTGGCATTCATTGTTACCGATGCCCAACTCCGATGACAGCTCTTTTTGCTTTGTGCATGAATAGCATCTAACAAGCACTTATGGAACTTGCTCTCATTCATTGTTTTCTTGAAGTTCGAATGTGGGATTACTAGTCATTTATTTATTTGGTAATGTATAACTGTTGAATCCAATATTACACGAAGGGCATGGGGCATTGTGGACTGCTAATGAAAATTATGTATAAAGTATATTAGAAACTGATGCGTTTTCTTGGCAGTTGAAATTTTCTGGAAAGTAAGTTGTCGTATGAGAATTTTCTCGATCATGGAGTTGAAGATTTAGGATGTATCCATGGATTAATTTTTTGATAGCTTTCTTGCTTTAAAAGATTTTGATTCCATACTAATCATGCTGATTTTTAGATGTGATTTTAGATGGGGAACATCTCATGTTTCTCTTTCGGTTCTTCCTTAATTGTTAAGGGCATGGGGAATTTTCTTTGATGATCTGTTGTTACTGGTTGCTGGCGTATAACATATCATTATTTTTTGTGTGTATAGTATAATCCGTTTTTAAATTTTCAGCTAGCTGGCAGTCCATTAATATAAAAGCCTAGGGTCATTGCATAGCAGCAGCAGCAGCGCTGTTGTAGTAATTTAAATTGGTATTTTGTGCTCCTGACACTTTTGCATTTTTCAGGTGTGATTTGATCATCATAGCCAATGACAAGAAAGAGAAAATTGCTTCAGGATTGCTAAACCCATTTCTTGCACATCTAAAGACCGCTCAAGATCAAATTGCTAAAGGTGGTTATTCAATTTTGCTTGCACCAGATAAAAGCAGTGATGCCGCATGGTTTACAAAGGCCACTCTGGAAAGGTGTGGGTGCAATACATTGTGTGGAGCAAAACCTTCGAACTTGCAGTTATCTGGTTTTGCAGTTGAAACGTGATTAAAATATTTGCTCATTTATGTACTGTCCTGGTACTTATATATATATATATATATATATATATATAATTTGGTTATCAAGATACTAAAATCATTCATTAGGTTGTTCAGTGATGGATCTCTATGTGTGTGTGTGTGTAAATATTTATTTATATACTAAAGATAATGATGCATAGTGATGTAGCATGCCTTCCACTGATATATAATATTGTGCTTGACCTGCACCTGTTGTTTTCTTTTTTCTTAAAGAAACAACAATATATGTAGTACAATTTGAAAGTTTGTTGTGAGCCTGAACCTTGTAGTTTTCTGCTGCTGCTGTTGTCCATTTTTCGGACCGTCGTATTCTACTCGTTCTATTGCTGTACCAACCTGATTCACTTTTTAAACTAGATATGACAAATGAGTGCCTCTATTTTAACAGGACAAATAATCCCATACAGATGTTCAACTTTGTTGTTGTAGCTTATATGCCGTTTTGCACTGAAAATAAGAGCATGATGCTTGAATACTGGAGTTACCATTGTGTATATAGTTGCGATATGTATATTTCGTTGTTTCACCATTAAGTTTCTATGTTAATTGCTAGCCCTCTGATAGGAATGTCCACACGTTACTTATCCGATCACTCTCTTACACTGCACTTGGCTTCGTTGACTGTCCTTTTTGCTTTTGATAATCTTTCTAAATATATTGTAAAAGATGTGAAGCTGTGTTTCTGTCTCAGGGATTGTTGTATATTCTTACTATGAGGTGGTGATAAGAAAAAAACTGATTTTCATTGAACAGATTTGTTCGTTTTGTGAGCACCCCAGAGGTTTTAGAACGTGTCTATACAATTGAAAATGAGATCATACAAATTGAGGAGGGAATCACCTTACAGAGAAGCAGTGATGCTGCAGAAATCATCGTAAACTACTCTCAAATAGGATAAGTTCCCTGTTCTTTGTCAATTTACTTACTCTAAGTTCACTTGTTTCAATTTCTGTATAGGGGGAACACAATGGAAGAAAACCTTTCGAAGGGAATGAAGGTATCTGGAAAACACAATTATATATTCAAATATTAAATGTCTTTTCCTAAAGAGCTGTGCTTGCGTTGTTGATTGTCTCTCTTTTTTAATTTCCTGATGATATATACCTCAGCACTAATTATTCCTGAAATGTATTTATGTATTGTATTATTGTATCTCATCAACCACTTATTATCTGTGCATAAGTGCTGAATATTTATTTCCCTATTGGTTGGTGACTATAGATAATCATATATAATGTTACTTCCCATCAGTGACCTTTTCCAGTTACTAATACAGCACTAATCACCCTAATTTTTACCTAGGTGGCAAAGCTTTGCCTGTTTCTAATGAGGAGAAAGCAATTGTCCTTTACACGGTGACTAGGCAATCAGTATGTTCTTTCCTGATTCACTCAGTGACATGTTTTGTGACTTACTCGCAATTTTTCTTACAGCCTGGAGAAATGCTACCTGAGACCAATGGGTCGTGTTCGCCTGAGGAAAACTCGAGGTATGTGATGCAGTTCTAACATGAAATGTACTTTAATGGCGACGCCATGGCGAGAGGCAACAGAGGCGAGGGGTCAACAACCTTGCCACTGCCAAAGGTGACCCTGTTTTCGAGGCGCCCGCCTTAGTTCGCTCGGCTCGTCTTTTCGTGCGGCGAGGCGCCTGTGAGGCTCGCCTCAGCGCCTCTCTGTTTTAATAAAAATGAAAAATAAAATAAAAACTCAAAACGTTTTTAACTATGCAAAGATAAGACTTGGATTAAAAGAAAAGAAACGGGCTGGTCGTCGAACAGAGTTTTTCATAGATAAAAAACTAGGGCTTAACTATGTGTGTGCTAAACATGCTTGTTGCTTATTTCTACTATTTAACTATGTGTGTGCCAAACGACGCAATGCACCTTGGGTCGCTACGGAAACAGCCTCCTTGTATAATTACAAGGGTAAGGTCTGTGTACAACTGGCCCCCAGACCCCAACCAGTTGGGAATATACTGGGTATGTTGATGTTGATGTTGATGATGATGTGTGCCAAACTTTATATTTATAGTACTTTCCTAGGTGGTGTTTGTGCTATTGACTTGTGTTTCATCTGTGTTCTTGCCTTTTTGGGATATATTTGACATTTATTTTGTCATTTGAACATAAATATACAATGGCAACAACTATAATATTGTTTTTCTACGTTTTGGTGGCATGTGTAGCTGAGGCCACCATGGTGAATCGCCTCGCCTTGTGGCGAGGCCAAGGGGCAATCGCCTCGTCTTGCCATTCGCCACTTAAAAACATTATGTTTATCAGTTTTCTGACATTTTTTTTTTTTTGCCCAAACTGCTTATCTTATGATAGAGCACACTGTAAACGATTAGGATGGAGATGGGTTCCTTTACCATAATTTGACCTGTTACTATGGAACAACACATGGGTTTATATGGCAGTTTCCATTGGACCAAAGACAATTCGTTACAGCACAAAAAAGGCAAACAAATTTATATGTCTTTCTCCTTCCAGATCCTATCCACAAGCTTTTAAAAGAAAAATTAAACGAAGTAACGGAATAAGACCCTCTTAAAAGTTAGGTTGGTTTCTTGAGGATTTTCAAGGAGGACTTGAGACACGGCTACAGAAAAGTTAATTTATTCTTGATTTGGATGTTTGTTATTAGGAAAATGATGAGATTGAAGTCAAATTATTTGATATTTGATAAAAGGAAATATATAGAGCTAACTTGATTGCATCCTTACTAAACCACTAAACCAGGGTTCAGCTTCTTAAAGTCCTTGAGGCCCGTAAAACAGTGTTGCAAAAAGAACAAGGAATGGCCTTTGCACGTGCTGTGGCAGCAGGTTTTGATATTGATTGCATGGAACATCTTATATCATTTTCTAACTGCTTTGGAGCCTTGCGTTTGATGTAAGCCCTCTCTTAATACTGCCCTTCTTCCCAAGACAAAGAAAAAAAGAAAGAAATGAAAACTCTACTGCCGAGGATGTAGATCATTAGACCATTAAACTTTGAACCTTCATGTTAGACGTTAATGGCCTCTGTTCTACGTAACAGGAAGGCATGCTCAAAATTCATTGATCTGTGGAAGAGTAAGCATGAAACTGGACAATGGCTTAATATTGAAGAATCAGAAGATTTGCCCGCTCGGTCAGACTTCTGTGCAATTAATTCGTCCGGCATTATTATCAATGATTCACTTAAACAGGAAGAGTCCAATCACAAGCTGAACTCTGAAAATAATGGGAAATCAGGCTCAACAAATAATCCTGGTAAGTTCAAGTCTTTCTAGACATGCCTACTTCTCATCGCTCAGTCATTTCATCACTATTATCTTTTGTCTTTATTATCTTTGTCGTTGCATGTGATTATGTCTTGCAGAATTATATTTCAACATGTAAAATTTTAGCAGAAAAGAGGCATATGTATCGAACTTCATGAACCTTTGTACTGATCTAGAAAGAATCTTTCTTCATTTTAAAAAAATCGAACATCTTGACCAGGGAAATCATAGAAAATGAATCTGCTAATGGAGGTTACAACCATTATACATTTGACACAGTTAAAATTAAAGGCAAACATACATTAGATTGCTCTAAGCGTTTATTTGACAATTCTCCAGGAATAACTTCAGCCCAAAACAACCAAAACAGAAGCATAGTTCATGTACTTATGCTCCAGAATTCAGAAAATCCCATTTCATATGATCTCCATGATTAATGATAGACAATTTGAATTCAATTGGTTTTACCTTAGCAAACTGAACGGATAAACCAAAGATTAAACTTCTGAGTGCATGCATTCTTCTTCTTCTTCTTCTTTTTTTTTTTTCTTTTCTTTGTTCTGAAATTGGACTTCAAGACCTTTGTCTTTCCCTGTTATTGTTAGATTATTGTTTTTATAACTTTAAGTTATAATGATTAGTCATTAATCATTAGCCTTTTACTTGTGTAATGCATTGTTTTGTTGCTGCACATTCATGGGCGTAAGTTTCTCATTATACCTTTTTGTTTTAATTACTAGTCTGCTCCCTATGTGTCTGAACTGATGTCGAGTTGTCTTGCACTTTCTTGACAAATTTGCTCGACTTAGGTCTCTTTATGCTTTATATTGTGTAGAACATGTTCTACTTATTTGTGATTCTTATGGCTTCAATGTGTTCTTCAGTTTTACATTTACACAAATATTCTCATCATGTACTCATGCTTGGTGAAAATGGTTTTATTGCCTTGTCTAGCTGAGAACTTTACTTAAAGTTCTCTTATGATTGTAGAAGATGGTTACATAACATACTTTCTATTTCATTTGCATCATGTTGGCTGCATAAACCATTCTATAGCATAGAATCCTGCGACAAAGCTGGTTTTCTCGCCTTCAGTTTTTCTCTCATAAAGTGCACGTGGTAAAGGTGAATGTTTTTTTGCCGATTAAGTTCAGTAAAATAAGGACATAGTGTACATTAGGGATGCATTAGTTCTTTTATTTATTTATACTGAATATTCAAGAGTGAATTTTTTTTTTTTCGTTTTGGTTTTTGACATTCTCATAGGAAATATTCATACCCGTTGGAGCTCAATTCATCAATATTATTGCAAAATTATTCTTAATTCATTTGGCAAACCGTCTACTTTATTCAAACACTTAGGAATATTCTTAGGAATATTCCGGCCAAACATACATATAGTCAAACTTCTTGATTGTATGATCTTTACCAGGTATTTATAATGATAGTTCATGAATATCTCTGATAAATAAGCAATCATGTCATTATAATTTCTTATATTTTTTTATTCATTGTTCGAAACAGCCATCCAATTGATAGAGTTAAGGGTGAAAGCAAACATAAATAATAAATGATAATCAATACTTAATTTAGAAAATAACTCCCGACGAGTCCTACCCAGCCTAAGGCCCGACAGTTCGAGAAGAAAATTCCCACCCAAGCTTAAAGCCGACAATTCTATTCAACAAAAGATAACCCATGGTATCAAATGTTAGTCTACTTAATTGAATCCTAACCCTATCTCTAATTATAGCTCTAATAGATGTTATAAGCAAATGGGCCCAAAAGTTGGTCCTTAATGCATTTCAATTTGAGAGGAATTTTGCTTCTGAAATTCCAGGTCCTGACAAAAAACCTGGCGGGATCAGTTACTGAGGCATTCTTTATATTTTTCACTTTAGATATGCATACTGTCTTTA
This sequence comes from Striga hermonthica, assembly GCA_902706635.1. Classification (NCBI taxonomy): domain Eukaryota; kingdom Viridiplantae; phylum Streptophyta; class Magnoliopsida; order Lamiales; family Orobanchaceae; genus Striga; species Striga hermonthica. The sequence goes on from CACSLK010016925.1 coordinate 584,952, forward strand.
TTGATGTCCGTTGATTGGTAGCAGAGATCGTGTAACTGCAAATTTCTGAATCACATAAATAAAAGATTTTTTCAAATGTTCCTCTTATCATGCATGCTACTCATGGATGGGCTCGTAGTACTCAAAATTTCTCAATGTTATTTTCAAATAAAATCTGTTCAAATATTATAGTACTAGACATAGGATGATTGAATGATGATTTATATTTTCATTGATCTCTGGTATATATTCCAGCCCCAAACAGTAAGCAAGAATTACAAGGACAATTTCCTCATATAGTATTTCCTCCATGGCCTATGCATGCCGCAGCTGGCGCGTATCCAGTATTTCCATCATATCCCCCTCCAGGAATGCCGTATTATCAGACTTACACAGGCAGTGGGCCCTTTTTTCAGCCACATCATCACCCTGCAGAGCATTTCTTGTCTCATCATGGTCCTAATTCAGGATACAAAAGACAATCCCTTGATGTTAGCAACAGTTATACCTTACCAGAGACGAGGGACGTTGACGGAACTAGATCATCAGGTGACATGACATCAGATGAAGAAGTGTCATATTGTCAGAAACAAAACAAAAGAACTGGAGGTTCCAACAAAAAGCAACCAGGCAAAGTTGTGATTCAAAATATTAATTATGTCACTCCTAGAGAGAAGAAATCCAACAGTGAAACAGATTCTGATTCCCAACCGGACATTTGTAGAGAGAACAAATACTACAAAGTTATTGATGCAAATCATCAGAACAAGAAGAGGTCTTCCAGAAATGGAGGAAGCCAGGTCAGCAATGATGAGGTCTCTAATGCACAACAGGATGGTGACAACAGGCACTGGCTGGCATTTCAAGACTGTTTGTTGAGAGGAAGTGACGAAGGTGCTAATGCTGCCGGTGAGGGCATGTTCACAATGGAAAGGGATGTGAAGATGCAGAGATACAAAAACATTGCAACTGAAAACCCATTAGCACTTTCTGTGCGGGATAGAAGTGAAATACGAGGAGATATGACTGGGGACATGAACAGGATCCATGGAAGTGCATCTCGTAAGCTTAGAGGATCCGGCGACCAATTTATACTTTCCAGTGCTGATAGTGGCTTCACGAGAGAGAATGATCAAACAGATGTTCAATTTAATGAAAGTAATGGAAGAAAGATTTTATTTAAAACAGCAAAAGAAGATTTTATGATTGTGAGTAAGGGTGACCAAGCAAATTTCAGGAATTCATTCGGCCCAATAGCTATGATTAATTTGGAGAGTGGCACCACAAGAATAGATAGAGACTCGAATAGAATGAGTGATGAAACTTTGGCTGTCCCCTTTAGGTTGACGTCGTCAGATCAAGTTGGAGGAATAGATAGAACTGCTATTGATATGGATTTTGAAATTCCCACAAAAAGTCAAAAGTTGGGCTCAGAGAGAAATGTGAAGCAAGTAAACTATGTAGCTAATGATTTGAGCTTGATGCCTGAACGGGAGACTGATAAGAGGTCTATTGGATACGACATTGGTCTGGAGTATGAAATTCAGATGTGTGCACAAGCCTCGGATGAGAAAGGTAAAAGGAAAATTAGTGATGTGAGGGGTAAGTTACGTAAATCAGACAAGAACAGGAGGTCAATGGCTGCATCAGACCCTCATAAACAAAGAAGTGGAGGCCCTGTCAGGAATGTCAGACCGTCAATGATGAGTTCCTTAGAAGATGCGCGGGCCCGTGCTGAAAGACAAAGGTCCTACAAAGCAGACCTGCAGAAAATGAAGAAAGAAAAGGTATGATATGCGTGAAACTCATAACCACTCCATTGAATAGTTTCACGTCCCAAGGAAAGTTACTGATTGCATGATGAGGCATGTCCACTTTCTTTTTAATTGTTTGGTTGTCACCAAAAAGGTGCCTTGGAATTGTGGGCAATATTATTTTCTTGTTTCTTGAGAATCTTAATTTACTGCTAGAGCAAAAGGGTAAGGTTAGAAGTGTACATTCATATAATCAATCATATGCAGCTGGGTCATAACTTCAGCTATCATCATGTCAACCAGTTAGTTTCTTCTTATTGCTAAACTGAGACCCAAAATCATCTCGACTTTACATACACCATTTTCAGTTTCTTATAATGCTACTTTACTCTCTTTAAATAGACTCTGTATTCTTAAGTTAATACTCTACAGGAAGAGGCAGAAGCAAGACGACTTGAATCGTTAAAGCTGGAGAGGCAAAAGAGAATTGCAGCTAGAGTCGGATCCAACTCTGTAAAGCCATCCGCCCTATCCCGTCAGACAAAACAATTGCCCACGAAAGTTTCTCCTACAACGAATAGAGGATCTAAATTCAGTGATGCAGAGGCCGGGACATCATCTCCCTTACAGAGATCCAAGGTCAGAATTCCACTGGAATCAAGTGAGACACATAAAACCTCCATAGGAAGTAAAATAAGTGATGGTACCCAAAAGCCAGGGAACAGGTTAATAAGGTCCTTGTCATCTTTGTCCGAGGCAAAACGAGAAAAGAGTGGTGTGACTCCTGATTCTAAGGCTTCTATATCTAGGATTAGAAGGTTGTCAGAGCCCAAAACAGTCCCCAAATCTCCAGTTACTACAGTGAAAGCTCGAAGTGCTGAAACAGTTTTAAAACGGAAGTTGTTCGAAGGGGCTGAAATGAACAAAGTATCTGCTATCATTGATCTTGATCGAAGTAAGGCTGCAACTCTACCTGAACTGAAGATCAAAACACCCAAGTCACATGTAAAGACTAGCGAGAAAAATTCAGAAGTAAAGGACATGCAGATTACAAATGGAGTGAAGCCTTCTGCATTCTGTGGAAATGCTGAACTAAGTGCAAGTACTTGTAATACATCACATCAGATTGATGCAGATGACAACCCCATTGTTGAGAAAACTGTTTTGGTCTTCGAGTGTGAGAGGCCTTCTGTTCCTACTTTGCATTCATCAGAAGCAAAGCCTCAGGTATGGAGTCAACAGTCGAATAATGGTATCCAAGCAGAGAAAGGTAGTGTGACATCTGAGTTGGCTTCCCTACATACTTCTCTCTCATACAAGGATGAAACTGATAAAGAACCTCGCAGACAAAAGGAATCTGATCATAATGAGGTAATAAACATGAAAAAAATACCTTTTGTGTTCATCTATTGTGGCAGTTCATCTCCTCCCATCTAGATTTTGAAGGTAGAAAAATAAAACGTGCAAATTCATGCAACTTTTTCCATATATATTTTGATCGTTAGTTACCTGTCAAATTTGTTACTGTATTATGCTGCAGAGTCTGCAGACTTCCTCACGTTTAAGATTATGTGCTTTCTATCATGGAAACTAGTTGAGAATTCAATATTTATTCAGTTACTTTTCCATTTTTAGTTTGTTAACAGTTATGCTATGATTCTAATGGTGCTTGGTGTTTTCAGGTGAAGACTGTCTATTCAGAGAAGGATCCTCCCGCCTCTGCCAAAATCGCAAATGCTGAAAATCCATACCGAGCTCCCTATGCCCGCGTCTCCTCTTTGGAAGACCCTTGCACTCACAAGACAGAGTATAGGAAAGCATCACAAGGAAGTGCTGAAGTGGTATCATGTGCTGAAAGAACTGTCAGAACACTAGTGCCTGATGTAAAAACTACTAAAACAGTGAAAGATCATGCACATTTAGAGAAGGTTTCCATGAAGGAATCACCGAAAGGTTTTAGGCGGCTCCTGAAGTTTGGAAAGAAAAATCACACTTCATCAATAGATCAAAGTATTGATTCAGAGTGTACCAGCAGTGGCGTTATTGAGCAGGAAGATAATGCACGAAAAATGGCTTCAACAAGTGAAGGTGACATGAATTTTTCTACCTGGAATTATGTGAATCAGATAGACATGTAGCAAATAGCATCTGTTATGAGATCTCTCTACATGGGTGTCGTAGCCAATTTACCAACTTATCTGAAATGAGGAGAAATTTGTCAAATCAAATTGTTTTAACTATCCAATGTTTGGACTTGGACAATTAGAGTGGGAGAAGAATAAGGCATCTATGTTAGACAAACAGGATAATACTTTAAATAATATGAATTACGCCTCTGCTTTTTATCGGTGCTGGAGTTTATTGTCGCCATGCGACTAGCAAGAATATTTTGGTGCTAATAATTTGTTTTCATGGTCTTTTCTTATGAACTTATCCCATATTCTCATGGTGACATTTCACCTTTGGTTTCTGTTTAAGTGAAACTTAGCGTCTGGAATAGTTTGTAGAAGTTGTTTGATGGCAAACAATAGCAGAGTGCCAGATTTACAAGCCCAAACCTTTCTGTATTAGCTTATCTTGTAATGCCTGTGGAAGTTGACAGCCATTCTGCATGATGAAATTAAATTGTCACTTTCTGACTTCCTTTCTGTTTCTTTTTTGCCCCTTTGCTTTCTTGTCTCATCTCAGTTGGCACATTAAAGAATCTAATCTCTCAAGATGAAACCTCTGGCAATGTGCCACAAAAGTGTAAGTACTTATTTTTGTTGAAGATGCATTATATTCTTAACTTCCTTTCAGTAATTATTTTACTGATAATTCCAACTCTTTCACAGCAACTCGGCATTTCTCTTTTTTCTCACACTTTCGGGGTAAAACAAGTGAAAAGAGATAAGCAACATAGAATTCAAGATGTTCAGGTGTGTGAAAAAGCCCCATGACCTCGTGAAGTATTTGCTATTTATTTTCATTATAAATGAGAATACCATTCATTTCTATGTTCATCGACCGTATATCTTTCAAATTCGACCCCTTAACGATGTGCAGCTTTTGAAATTGCCTAAATGCTGTAGGTACCTTCACAACCTCACCTCGTCGGTTATGACAATTGCTGAAAATGCTGAGCAAAATTTTAAAATCCAAATTCAGCTCATAAGGTTTCGGGTAAAGACGTTCATGCTTGATTCCTGCTTATCTACTCAAGTTGTGTAGTTAATCGAATTGTTTGGAATAGGGAACTGATAGGGATGTGCCCTTCTCTGTTCGTTTGTAATTTGTAATTTCCATTAAGCAGTGTTTCTAATGACACTGAAACCTTTTGCAAGGCATGTTTTCAAGCATGGGAACTGAGAATAAAGAAGGGGAGAAACAAGAAAAATAATGAAATTAGATGTCTGAAAATTCCTTCAGATTCATTACATCAAGTGGTATTGCAAACTTTCCAAAAGTGTGGATCAGGAAATCGTGAGTCCATAATGGACCTCTCGGTAGGATTCGAACCCTGATGGAGGTCTGATCTATCGGAGAAAAAAGAATAAACCCATTTTTTAGGGTGTGTTTGTAAACCATAAATATACACAAAGTGATTTATTTTAGTTAAATAGGGTTAATTTAATAAAAAAAAAAGTGGTATATTTAGTTGTTAGTGGGGGGTGGGTTATTTATTTAAAAATAATTAAAAATAAGTGGACAAAATTAAAAAAAAAAAATTAAAATTTCTGGACAAAAATCAAACACACGTATTCTCGGAATACGTTTTTCTAAAAAAAATTATTTAACAAAACGTATTCTGAGAATACGTTTTCATTATTTTTCTAAATTAAGAAAAAAACACAAAATTCCTTTAATATTCGAATATTAAAAAAAATAATAAATATAAAACGTATTATATAAATACTGTTTACAAACAGAAAAAACGTTTTTAAAAACACGATTTGTATTTTTCTATTTATAATTTTTTTTTAAAAAAATTATAAAACGTATGCTATAAATACGTTTTTAAAAACCGAAAAACGGTTTAAATAAAAAAACGTTTTTTAAAAATGTTTTTATTAAAAAAATATATATTATAAAACGTATTCCCAAAATACGTTTTAGAATTAAATTGTCGGTAAACATATTCTCGGAATACGTTTTATGAATTAAATATTAAAAAAAATCTCTTCCATTTCATTTGCGCGAGCAGAGAGCAGAGAGCAGCGAGAAAGAAAAGGAGAAGCGAAAACAATCGGAAAAAAAAACTCGATCCAATTCTCACCCCGGCGTAAACCGACAACAACGATACGAGACTCCTTTCCGGTTAATTCATTCGCACGAGGTATATTGACTTATCTTAACTTTTTACAATATTTGGAGTTGTTTGGAGATTGAGAATTGTTATAATATGTTTGAATGTGTTGGTGTTTGAAGATTGTAAATTGCTAATTGATTATCGATTATGTATGTATGTTAAATTTGAGATTGGAATTTTGTGTGTAAATTATCAATTTTGTATTGTTTGGTTGTTGTTGGGGTTAGGGTTTTTGGAAATTAGAGTTAGAATTCGGGCTTTCAATTTATCCGAATTATAGATAAATTTGATGTTATTGTTCGATAAGGGTATTAGGGTTTTAGACGATTATATGATCGGTAATATTTTTTTTTTTGTTGGAGTAATAAAATGTGTTTTAAATAGACATTATTTTGTTGTAATTTGTAAAATAGAATTTTTTTGTGTAACAGGTTATAAATGGCGTCTATCGGTCCCTACATTGTTAATGTGTACTGGAAAATTCCTAAGAGTGAGTTAGGAAATTTTTCGAATTATTTGGCTAGTCCGGATTGTTCATTTGTTATTAATGAAATAATATCATATGAACAATTGGTAGATATGATTTACGAAAATGGTGGATTTCGTGATAGTTGGACCATTTCGGATATTAATTTGATGGTCAAACAACCGGATGGTTTGTTTATTTCTGCAAGAATGAATAATGATACTGCTCTTTCGTTGATTTACTACTATCCTCGTATGTCCTTTGTATTTTTGTATATTGTGTTGGAAGCAAACACACAGGTTACACATGTTGAGGATCCTACGCCATCATATGGTTACGGGGGAGTGTTTGGTTGTGAGGGTACGTGGAGTACGCATGCCGGTAATTTTGGTGAAGGGACGAGTAATTCGGTGAAGGGATGAGCTTTACCATGAGAGGACCGGGCATTGAGGAAGAAATTGTTGGAGATGAAGATTTCAGTCCCGGTGAAGACGATTTAACTGATGAGACCTCGGAAACCGAATCGGACAGGTCAATTAATAAGGAAAGCGAACAAGAATTCATTGAAGAACACCCCTTTCCAAATGAAGGCCTCCACGTATATCGCGAGATGGGTGAGTGGGACCCGTCGTATGTAGACAGGGACGAGTATGCCTTGCCACTCTGGAATGGGCATGTCGAGACTATCCGTTTGGGTATAGTTTTTCGTACCAAGGAAGAAGCTTAGACTGGTGTTATGGCATGGAATGTTGAGAATCTTAGGGCGGTCCGGACAAAAGATTCCAACAAGAAGTCGTTCAAAATTGTGTGCAGATCGGTTGAAGGTGTACCATGTATGTGAAAGGCTCGGGTGAGTCTTAATACACAGGTGCTCGACATGTGGGAGGTAACCGAATGGACCGACAGGCACACTTGCATGCAGGTGGTCGAGAGAAATGACCACAAGAATGTGACGGCCACCATGATCTCAAATCTTCTGTTGCCTAAGATTCAGAAGCAGGTGACCTACAGTGTGGAAATGGTCCAGGCCGACATAAAAAGTGCCTGGAGCGTCGATGTGAGCTACAAGAAGGCGTGGCACGGGAGAAAAAAAGTCATTGATCGTCTGTATGGCACGTGGAAATCGAACTTCGCACAACTCCCCCAGTAAGCAAAAATTAATTACCAATGTATTTACGTGTTTGTAACTATATTTATTTATTTATTTATGTATGGGTACCTTTTTATAATTTTCAGGTTTTTTGCTGCCTTCAAAGGGCGAATCCCGACACAGTCGTTGAGTGGGAATGGCAGGATGGGGAAATGGCTCGTCGTTCTCGAGACAGAGAATTCAAATTTGTCTTCTGGGCGTTCGGGCCCGCCATTCGAACCTTCCATCTTTGCCCGCCAATTATTAGCATCGACGGCACGCACTGCGAGGTTCGTACAAGGGGAATGTACTTGTTAATTGCAAATGTATTTTTTTTTTATTTTCTGACATACAATAGTGTCTGATAAAAAAAACATATGTCCAACTGAGCAGGTTCGTACAAGGGGAAGCTGCTTGTTGCCATAGCACAGACCGCGAATAAGCGTCTATTGCCAGTCGCGTATGCGATTGTGGACGAAGAAAGCACGGCTAGCTGGTCCTTTTTCCTAACACATCTGCGCAATCATGTCCTCTCTGACAGGCAGATATGTCTTCTTTCCGACAGGGACAACGACATATTGAGTGCCGTTGATTTACTGGAGGCTTGGCACGAACCGCATGCATTTCATCGGATATGCCTTCGACACCTCGTGAGCAACGTGGTTTCAAGGTATCGGAGTAAGAAAGTCCGGGTTCTGTGCTGGAGGTTGGGTTCATTGTGTTCTCGTCGCAAATTTGAGCATGCTCGACAGCAACTGCAGGAATGTCACCCGGAAGCAGGCAGTTACCTTTTCCAAATTCCTTTAGAAAAGTGGACCCTGTACAGAGATAACAGACGTCGATGGGGCACTCTGACAACCAATATGTCAGAGAGTTACAACAACGTCCTCAAAGGTGTTAGGTTCCTGCACTGCAGAGCATTAGTACAGGCGACAATGGACAAGACTCTAGATTTGTTCCAACAGGAACAAAAAAAGTCCAGAAGCTGTCGGAGTCAAATTCCTACCCACCTCTATGCCGCCTATCTGGAGTTGGAGAGGACAGCGACGACTCACGAGGTGGAATGTGTGGACGCCGACGGATCCCAGTACACGGTCATAACTGGTCTACGCGCCAGTGGAAGAGGGTAAAACAAGTATGCATTTTTTTTTTAATTTTTTTCCATTGAAATGATTTTTTTTTTGTGTTTATTTATATATATATAAATAATTGTGGAAAACAGGTTTAAGGTTCATTATCAGCAGAAGAAGTGTACATGTCGAAAGTGGCAAACATATCGGAAACCATGCACTCATGCATTAGCCGTGTGTCGTTACCGAGCTGATGAACCGAAGTTGTACGATTCCCACTTTTGGACTATGAACTGGGTTGATCAATTTTCTAATTGGAATTTTTCTCCAATTGGAAATCCTGACACGTGGCCGCAGGTGGGATGGAATTTGATTCCGCATTGGCAAAGAATCATCTCGAAGCCTGGACCCGGTCGCGCCCAAACGAGACGCTTAAAAATGCAAATGGATCGTCGGGCGCGCCGCTGAAGGGGCCGGGATCAATGCAGTAGATGTGGTGATCCCGAACATTTCGCGGACCATTGCCCGTATTCGCATCCTCATGTGGATCGAACTCGACTCCTTGATGATTGGGGGAACTAGTTGTTTTGTATGTATATTGAATGATATTGTTTGTTGAGATTAATATTTTTGTATTCGAATGACTTATATAATAAAATGGAAGGGCTGGGCAAGGCTAGATGAAGGGCTGTGTGCAATTGCTTCAGGTACATTTATTTAGTTGTTATTTAAAACTTCATTTTTTTTATTCTGACTAATATCTAATACAAAAAATGCATATGTCGGTCGATATGTGTAGGTTTGGGCATGAGAACGCATCCCTAGCATTCGCCCAACAATGAAGTCCACGCGCTTTGATTCTCTACCTGGTTGTCCCTTAGGAGCAAGGTATGAACATTTATTTATATTTAATATTAACTTTTTTCATTATTAAATTTTCTAATTACAAACTTATTTTTCTGTGATCTTTAAGGTGGGTGGGAAGAAAGAACTTGACGCAAATAGCCAAGGGAACAGCCGCTATCCAGGATCAGCTGACATGGCTGAGAGAGACGGATCTAAGATTCTTAAGTTTTATATGTTAACTTATCTTTTGTTTTTTATTGTTTTGAAATATTTCCTAACTTAATTCTTAGTAATTCTTAATTCAATTTTTTTTTTTTTTTTTTTTTTTCAGATCGATTGGATGCCTTATGTCCAGTTCCTCGAGGATTCGTCTACTCTCCCGTACCAGTGTACAGAAGATCAACATGTTTGGATGTACAAGGGGCCCATCTTCTGTTGGAACATCTGTGAGGTCCACGAGCCTGATAGAGTCCTCCGTCAGTTTGGATGTCGCCAGTCCATCCCTCCAGCTCCGTTCACTAGGTATGTGGCCCAATGGGAGACACTCCACCGAGGTCAGGGAATGACTGGGAGGGCATATACTGATTGGGCCGCCTTTCATTCGGAGCTTGGGAAGAATTGGGCCGAACATAGAGATCAAAATGTCCTCCCACATCAACCGGTGGATCAGTTCCTAGAGCCTGAGGAGGGTTACATTGCTTGGTTTCACAGCAGGACTGTGAGACTGATCAGTAACCCTAACAACTACCCGGCGGTCCAACAAGACGACGGCTATCAGCCAATGGCCGAGCGGGCAAAGTGTGATGTAAGTTCCTAAATTGTGAATTTTATTACTATTATTATTATTATTATTATTATTATTATTATTATTATTATTATTATTATTATTATTATTATTATTATAATATTTTTTTTGGTGTCCATAACTCATTTGTTTGAATTTTATTTTCAGTATGGTGCCATGGGGGGGGCTTATGACACGTTACAAAGTGTTCAACACTTGTTGGATACAGCCCATCCAGAATTGCAGGCTGCATGGCAGAAGAGCCAGAACATCCTCCACAGTGGTATGACTGTTGGAGGCCAACAGGTCATACAAGGGGCGTCGTCTAGTCAACTTCTTTCTCAAGAAGACTACGTCCCTTCCCAGGCCACACAGTCACATCGGGCGAGACATCGACCGTCTGGCAACATTGGTGGAGGTCGAAGACGCCGTGCCCGTGAACCCGCTGGCAACACTGCCCGTGAACCCGCTGGTAACACTGCGTATGAGGACGGCGAAGAAGGTGATAATTTTTTTCATGAAAAAGTGTTTATTTTTTTAGTTTGTTTTTTGTTTTTTTTTTGTTCAGTCCAATTTCTAATTTGTTTAAAAAATTAATTACTCAGATCAAGAAGAAGAAGCTGCCACACCTATCACGACCACATCCTCGTCTTCTTCAAGACAAAGGCCTCCTAGGAAGGGTTCCCGACAGCGTAGACCTCCGGATACATACACTCCTTCCTAGTTAGTTTGTGTATTTTGTAGTTTGAACTTTGCAGACATATTTGTTTTGTATTTAAAAACCGTATTTTGACCTTTTAAGTTTTATATTGTGTTTCTTGAATATTGCATTGTGGTTGATTGTTTTTTATATAATGTATGTTGAATTATTTTTTTGCCGAATTGATATATATATGAGTTGGTTGAACAGGTTTATATTGGACAAGTTGGTTGATTGAATAGATTTATATTATTATTATTTTTTTTAACCAAACACGTATTCTCGTAATACGTTTTATAAAGAAAATTGAATTAAAAACGTATTTGCACAATACGTTTAATATTTTCCGAAAATTAAAATTAACAAAAAAATATTTTTCAAAATTCTAAAATAAATTTTAATACAAAAACGTATTCGTAGCATACGTTTTAACCAAAAACGTATTATGTGTATACGTTTATAAAAGAAAACGTATTTTGTGAATACGTTTGTGTTTATCTTAATTAAGATTAATTATCTTAATTACGTTATTTTAGTAAAACGTATTTGCAGAATACGTTCTACAATCAAAAACGTATTCTGGTAATACGGTTTTATATAAAAAAAACGTATTCCAAGAATACGTGTGTTTGATTTTTGCCCACACAATTTCTTTTATTTTTTATTTTTGTCCACTTCTTTTTTTTTAAATAAATAATTGTTTCTGTTAGTGGGATTTTGCGTTTATATTAAATTAATATTTAAAATAAAATAATTAAAGTTGATTTGATGAAAAAAGTATGAGAGATATGGTATGAATTCATAGTTTATTAAAATTATGTGAAAGGATGAAAAGTGAATTGAAGTTGATATGATGAGTAAAAATGATTGGTAGTTATTATTTAATTATATTAATAATATTGAGGATAGTGGTGTGGAGTTAAAGTTGAGTTAGATTTTGAGTATGAATTAATTTTGTCTGAGATATTTAGTTTAAAAACACATCCTTAGGTTTCCCAAGAAATTCTTCCAGGTCTTTCGGAAGCAGATGCGGGACCAAAGCCCATTCCTTACCACTCGGCAACGCCCCATTTGAATGTCTAATCTACAACAAATAATCATAATATTAGTAGCTGTTATGACTTCTAGATTTGTGTCGTGACTCAACTCAATAAGAACACTAACGTGATAGTAATGCGTAATTGTTCTGAGAAAAGGTTAGGTTTGGCACATCAACTTTACATGTTCTCACTTTGAGTTTTAACTTAATTAATTTCGTACTTTGAGTTTCATCACCTAATTACATTTGGTACTGATGGAGAAGAGATTGCGTTAGCTTTCTTAGACAAGCATAGTCGTCTGATGTCTTTAGTATAAATATTTATGACCTTTATTTTATTTTTATTTAATTATGTTATAATTTTATTTGGTAAGCAAGTTTTTTTTTTTTGGCAAGTATGGTTCCTTTAGGAGAGATATTTAAGACTATTGAATTTTTAGGGGTGATTTTTTTTTTTTTTTTCGAAACGATAGATGTATTATAAGCTCAAACAAACGTACAAAGTTCAAATACATACAACGGGCCAAACCCGAAAATTAAAACTGGGAGGACACGCTTCAGGCAGCCTAGACAATCGATAAAATCAACTATCCTATGTTAATACTCTCCACTGCAGAATGCCTAGAGAGTTAACAAAGGAATCAAAGAAAACAAAACATAGCTGCAAGACCTGAACTGAAAATACAAAGAAGAGACAAACTGCCAAATTACAAACAATCTAAATTAGCAAACTCCAACCATTCCTCTTGAGCTGATTTGATAATCACTTGAGCAGGTAACGATTGTTTTTGAAATAGCCATAAATTCCTTGTCTTCCACAACCACCAGAGCAAATATGTTGTGAGTTGGATACGGGCTTTGGCCAGTTGAGAAGTTCCTATTGAGCAAACATTATTCCACCAAGTTCTGAAAGAGGAAACAGAGCTGATACCTGTCCATGTAACTGGTGAGATGTCCCAAACTCTTGCAGCCTTTGGACATTGAAAGAAAACATGCTCCAC
>CACSLK010016925.1:706872-722354 GCA_902706635.1 Striga hermonthica
GAGACCACCCCAGCAGCAGCAGATGAGCACACAGCAGGGTCGTGTTTATGCTGTTGACCAGGCCGAGGCGGAGCAACACCCAGGTACTATGTCAGGGATGATTATGCTTAACGATGTTCCTGTTTTCGCCTTATTTGATACTGGAGCAACTCACTCTTTTATATCGCGACGATGTCTTGATGCCATTGAAGTACATTCTACTACCGCTGTCGATCCTCTCGAGGTGAATTTTAGCCTCGGGACGAAAGATAGTGACTGATGCCAAAGCTACTGATCTCAGCCTTTCTATCGGTGGCCGTATCTTGTCTACCGATGCTTATGTTCTCAAGATGAGAGACTTTGACCTTATTCTCAGTATGGATTGGCTAATGTATTTTCATGCAGATATCCTATGCCATGACCGGGAGATTACTCTTTATCTTCCGGGAGACGATCATATTACTTTCTTTGGCACTAAGACTCGTTCCTTACCTCATGTTATTTCCATGGCAAAATCCAAAAAGATGTTACGACGAGGTAATTGTCTGGGTTATCTTGTGAGCCTTGTCAGCGATGAACCGAAGGCACGGATACCTCACGACGTTCCTATTGTTCGTGAGTTTGTGGATGTGTTTCGGGACCAACTTCCAAGAGGACCACCTAACCGACAGGTAGAGTTCTCTATTGGTCTTATTCTAGAAGCCGACCCAGTATCCAAAGCACCTTATCGAATGGCGCCAAAAGAATTGCAAGAGTTAAAGACTCAAATCCAGGAATTATTGAAACTCGGTTTCATTCGACCGAGTGTTTCATCATGGGGAGCATCCGTTCTTTTTGTCAAGAAGAAGGACGGTTCTATGCGCATGTGTATTGATTACCGGTATCTCAGCTGGTTAACTATCAAGAACAAATATCCCCTTCCCAGAATTGACGACTTGTTCGACCAGCTGAGCGGAGCCTGTGTATTTTCCAAAATTGATCTACGATCAGGTTACCACCAGCTGAAGATCAAGGAGTCTGATATTGTAAAGACTGTTTTTCGTACTCGGTACAGTCATTATGAGTTTGTAGTCATGCCATTTGGCCTCAGCAATGTTCCAGCAGTGTTTATGGACTTGATGAACTTTATCTTCCATACTTACCTCGATCAGTTTTTTATTGTTTTCATTGATGTTATTCTAATATACTCCAAGAGCCAGAAGGAGCACGAGGAGCATCTGAGGGTTGTTCTTGAAACCCTTAGACGTGAAAAGTTATATGCTAAATTCTCTAAATGTGAATTCTGACTCCAGCGAGTAGCCTTTCTTGGCCATGTTATTACTCAGGCAGGTATCGAGGTTCATCCAACCAAGGTTGCCGCTGTTCAGAATTGGTCGACACCGAAGAGTCCATCTGAGTTTCGCAGTTTCCTCGGTTTAGCAGATTATTATCGCATGTTTATCGAGGGTTTTTCCAAGATTGCCCTTCTTTTATCTCAGCTGACGAGAAAGTCTGTGAAATTCGAGTGGACTGATCCATGTGAATCCAGCTTTCAGGAGCTCAAGAAGAGGCTTACCATAGCACTGGGGTTGACCATTCCTGATCCTTCTCGGAGTTTCACCATCTTTAGTGATGCTTCAAGACAGGGTTTGGGATGCGTACTTATGCAGGATGGCCAGGTCGTTGCTTATGCTTCACGCCAATTAAAGCCCCATGAACAGAACTATCCTACGTAGGACTTGGAGCTAGCCGCAGTAGTTCATGCCCTGAAGATTTGGCGACATTATTTATACGGTGGTCGATACGAGATTTTCACCGATCACAAGAGCTTACAGTATATTTTAACTCAAAAGGAGCTCAATATGCGTCAACATCGTTGGTTAGAGCTTGTCAAGGACTATGATTGTACCATTCAATATCATCCGGGGAAAGCGAATGTCGTTGCTGATGCCCTAAGCCGCAAGGTGAAGGGTGACTTGACTTATGTTGTTACTCAGCAGAACCGTCTTATCCAGGAGTTCACCCGGATGCAAATTCAGGTTGTTGATGCATTTCCTACAGCGAATACGGGGAGTGTTAGTTCTATGTAGGTCCAACCTACGTTAAGGGAAAGGATCCAGTGGGAGCAGGCTTCTGATGAATTTGTTCGTGCTATTGATGCCAAAGCCTGCACCGAAAGCGTTGAGGGTTTCTACCGAGGCACAGATGGAGCCTTGGATTTCTAGGCAGGATCGTTGTACCAAAAGTTGAGGCTTTGCGGAAAGAGATATTGACCGAAGGTCGCACCCTATTTAGCCCATCCAGGAAGCACAAAAATGTATCACGACTTGAAAAAGTCATTCTGGTGGCGAGGAATGAAGAAGGATGTAGCCGACTTCGTGAGGAAATGTTTAACCTGTCAGCTAGTCAAAGCAGAACACAAGAGTCCCTTGGGCCTTCTGCAATCACTCGAGATTCCGAAGTGGAAGTGGGAGGAAGTTACTATGGATTTTGTCACACGGTTACCAAAGTCGTCTGAACATCACGATGCTATTTGGGTCATGGTGGACAGATTGACTAAGGTTGCTCATTTCTTATCAGTATCAATGAATATGTCTTTGGACAAGTTAGCCGAGATTTATACCCGTGGAATCATTTGACTTCACGGAGTGCCCGTTACTATCGTGTCAGACCGGGATCCCAGATTCACCAGCAGATTCTGGGAGAGTTTGTACAAGGCGATGGGCACGCGACTAGAGTTCAGTTCGGCTTACCATCCAGAGACTGACGGGCAGACCTAGCAGACCATTCAGACATTGGAGGATATGCTTCGAGCTTTGGTTGTTTACAGGGGTGCTAAGTGGGACTCGTTATTGCCATTGGTCGAGTTTGCTTACAACAAAAATTATCATGCTTCTATCTAGATGGCTCCTTATGAGGCACTTTACGGTCGTAAATGTCGTTCCCCTCTTTATTGGGACAATGTCGGTGAATGTCGAGTACTCGGTCCGAAGATGATCGAAGAAACAGCTGAACAGGTCAAGTTGATCAGGCAGAGACTTAGGACAGCTCAAAGTCGGCAGAAATCATCAGCCGATCAGCATCGACGAGATATCCAGTTTGAGCTTGGAGAGCGAGCCTTCCTTAGAGTTCGTCCATTCCGAGGGATGGTTCGATTCGCAAAGAGGGGAAAGTTACATCCTCGTTTCATTGGCCCATTCGGAGTTCTCGAGCGAGTGGGAGAAGTTGCTTATCGATTAGCCTTACCTCCCTAGTTATCCAATGTTCATAATATTTTCCCTGTATCATTTGCGACTAATTATTCAAAGTCAAGAATATTCGAATTAATTTTCAAAGTCATGTTCCGACCGAAATTTTATAAGTTTGGTCCAAGATTTAAATTCTAAATTACTCTAAGTATATAGTTAATTGTCATGACTATCGCATGTCCCACGCTCCATTAATCAAGCCTAATTTCCGTGTGTTCCCTAATCTTGCTTAGAGTCGTGCTTAGGGCGTGTGCCATTAGCTTCCTAATTGACCATACTTATGCTTAAATCAAGCAATTGCCGTGAGTCAAGGGCAAGTAGCATGTGCTTTCATCATTTCATTTAGCACATGTGGCATTAATTAGCAACTCAAGTAATGACTAAGCTAAGAGAAGGACACTAAGGCCCAACCACACGACAAGTGGAGAGTATTCATTGGCCGTGATTTTCCATTGTATTTCACCTAAGTTCATCTCCCTTTATTTATAGGGGTTTTTACCATGAGAGAGTGGTCATGCAATATGAGTGATATTAAGAAAGATAGTTGAGAGATTAAATTATTATCAAGAAAGAACACACGCATGCATGCTACCGAACGGCCCCGAACAATTGCAAGTCCTAGGATTTTCTTCGAACGATTGAAGAGGTAATCATGTCTTGACCTCCCCTTAATGTTCATGTACCTATTTTAAGTGAATTTTGTCCAATAATATAAGGTTAGGTCCGTTAGAAGCCACGTTATTACGCTAGCATGTCATGTTATGTCGAACCGAGCCGTGTCCATTTTTCATCCGGCAACTTTTGAGCAACTCATGTGTTTTAAGTCATGTTATGTCATGTTCTATTGTTTTAAGTATTATTTGTTGGAAGAAATTGTCAACCGGTCGAAGGAATTGCTTGAAGTCGTGGACGGCGCACGTAGCGCACGCCACGATCGATCCAAGTTTCATCGAGATTATTCATGATGCTCTGAGCAATTTATGTATTATTGGTCATTTAATGTTATGTTATGATCATCCATGTTGTAATTGTCGATGAAGTAGCCGAACGGCCGGCAAGGGCCGGTCGTGGTCGCTGATACAGAAGTGGTCATCAACCCCGATGAATCGAGCAATGGAATGGTCGAAGATCTCGACATGTGGTTAGAGAACATGCTCGAGGAACCTTCAAGCCCGATTTATCGACCTTCGTGCGAGAGAGATTGGCCAAAAGGATGTGGTCCAAGGTTGGAGCTGAAGGCTAAGAAACGCAAGGCCAAGAGACGACGCAAGAAGGCGAATCATTGTTGTGGGTCTTGTGCAAGAAAGAAACGAGCATGGCAATCGGAGGCTCGAAGGCGTGGTAAGCAAAGGATGGAAGATGGTTGGATATGGCATGCCGGAGATTGCACGGGAGTGGAAGGTAGGTGTATGGAAGGTTGGGACCCATGGGACGAGCCGACGGGGTCGATCGGCGACAAGGGGTTGATGAAGATCAGCTATTAGGCGAATGGCGCGCATCGGCCCATGATGCGCGTAGTTGGTCGGAGCAGGCCACGGGACTGGCAGCACGGGCGAAGCAGCGGGTGCACGTGGGTGCGCGGTAGGTGATTTGGGCATGGGCGTCAATGGTACGCGCGAGCTGGCAGGCGAGCGCGAGAAGGGTACGGGGGCATCGAGCGTGGGAAACAACCGCGAGGAAGGCTGGGACGCGCGGACGGTGGGCGGCGGGCGGCGATGACACGGGGCGCGCTGGGCGCGCGGGTGAAGTTAACGCAGGCGAAAGCCGAGACCGAGTAGGAGTAGGAGTAGTGGGCACGAACGCGCACGCGCGAAGAGCAAGAGACGGTGCGCGACGCAAGCCGAGGGGCGCGACTGGAGTACAGACGCGGGTGGAGGCCTAAGCCTCGTAGACTTAGGAGTGCTGGGCGCGCACGCGTGAGAGGAAGGCGGCGGTCACTGGGAGTGCGCGTTGGCGCGCGAGTGGGAAGCAGGGGCGCGAAGCCTAGTCCGCGCGGGACTAAGGCGAGGCTGAGGCGGCAGGCGCATGCGTGCGGGGCAAGGCGCGCGATACCTCGTGCGCCAAGGAATAGGAGCCGAAGGGCGGCGCGCAGGCAATGAGGCGGCCAAAACTGTTTGGGGCGAAAACTTGGTGTGCAAGCCAAGTTACTTGGAGATAAAGTCCATTAGATTTATTAGGATTCTAGTAGATATTTACTTTTTTATTGCTTTAGAAGATGTTAGGATTTATTTTATTGCTTTAATTAGGAGATCTAATTAGCCTAGGTTTAGATTTATTTTGCAACTATAAATAGGGGTCATCCCTCAATGTTTTAATGGTCCAGAATTGATGAGTTGAATAGAAAAGGAAAGTTTGTTCATCCGTGTGTTAGGATTCGTGAGAGTTCGATCCTGCAATCGAATTAGTGAGGCTAAGACCCGAGCTAGTTCAAAATCGAGGGAGCGAGGCTAATTACCAAGTGAACTCAAGTATCGTGAGAGAGTTAGGCTAATAACCGAGTCGATCACACCTATCAGTCGAGGGCGAGCTGTGGCGAGGCTTGGTTCGAGGCGAGTCGAGTGGAACAAAACATACGATCCTTCATCATTGGTGCTTTCATTGAGAGTGATTGATTGTGTGTTTCGTTATACTTTTTCTACCCTATTCTTTTTTCTTTTGTCCAATTTTTCCCCCTCTTGTTCGAATTTTTTTGAATTTCTTTTCTTTTTTTTCGAATATTTTCGTGAGTAACAAAAAAAAAAAAGTGAGTCATGATGTTCATGCCATTGGATGAGATGGATCTTGAGGATCTCGAATATCTCGAAGGTTTGGAGAGCAAATTGACTCCGAATGAGCTAGAGTATTTGGAGGAGCTCCACGAACGGAAGGGCTTAGAAGAGAGGCGTGCCAAAGAAGCTGAAGAAGCCAAAGTCACGAGCCATGGTGAGGAAGGTGCATTCAATTTTATTATCCTTGAGGACAAGGAAGGACTTGAAGAGGAGGGGAATGATACGGATGTGGTCATCAACCCCGGTGAATCGAGCGATGGAATGGTCGAAGATCTCGACATGTGGTTGGAGAACATACTCGAGGAACCTTCAAGCCCGATTTACTGACCTTCGTGCGAGAGAGATTGGCCAAAAGGATGTGGTCCAAGGTTGGAGCTGAAGGTGAAGAAACGCAGGGCCAACAGACGACGCAAGAAGGCGAATCATTGTTGTGGGCCTTGTGCAAGAAAGAAACGAGCATGGCGATCGGAGGCTCGAAGGCGTGGTAAGCAAAGGATAGAAGATGGTTGGATATGGCTTGCCGGAGATTGCACGGGAGTGGAAGGTAGGTGTTTGGAAGGTTGGGACCCATGGGACGAGCCGACGGGGTCGATCGGCGACAAAGGGGTCGATGAAGATTGGCTATTAGGCGAATGGCGCGCATCGGCCCATGATGCGCTTAGTTGGTCGGAGCAGGCCACGGGGACTGATGGCACGAGTGAAGTAGCGGGTGCACGCGGGTGCGCGGTAGGTGATTTGGGCACGGGCATCAATTGTACGCGTGAGCTGGCAGGCGAGCACGAGAAGGGTGCGGGGTGTTCATGTGTGATTTTACACCATATTTGTATAGTATCTAGAGCTTATTTGTCGCATTATTGGTGTATAAATTGCATATTTTTGCTTTAATTCTCTAGTTGTTGGAAAGGTGTTACGCGTGCTTGTTTTGTAGATATTTTCACATATTTGTAGAGCTTGTGGCTATTGGAGGTGCACGCGGAGTACCTAGGACCCCCCGAGATGATGAAGGATTGATGCACGAATGAGAAAAATGGAAGAAACGAGCAAAACGGACAAAAACGTGCATGCTGTGGTGTGACACGACCCGTGACACGGGCTCCCAGGTCGTGTCACGATCCATGTCACCTCAACAGAAAGAATTCGAGGCCCAGATACCTGACACGACCTGTGACACGACCTGTGATACGGGCGTGTCCGGTCGTGTCACGCGCGCGGACAGTTTTTAATCTCTTGCCTTTTTGGATAAGGAGAGCAGTTTTTGGACATTAAAAAAGAGCATATTAACCCTATTCTGAGAGAGGAACTGAGAGAACACAAGGAGAAGGGCTTAGAGCACAAAAGGAAAGCAATTGTGGAGCAAAAGGAAGATCAACTACGAAGGAATCAAGAAGATTGAAAGATCGACGAGATTCCTAGTTTTTATTTCTTCTTTCCTCTTCAACTTTTATTGATCATGTCGATTTCTAATATGTCTATGTGTTTGAATTCGAACATGAGTAGCTAGATTTCTTTGATTCTATGACTTGGTAGTAGATTAATATGTTTGGATTTTGGATGATTTATTTATAATGGATTGTTTTTCTTTTGAACCCTATTCAAGTATTTTGTTCTTATTCCATGTTTAGAACTTGATCAATTCTTTTACATGTTTGACAGTATTGTTCATAATTCGAGAGATGAGTTCAATATTAGGTCTTTAATACTTGACATAATTACTTGCTTGAATCGAGAGATTAGTAGGTAATTGTGAGGATTTTGAGTCTTTTAATCTTTTTGGAGTTGAATTGCATGTGTTGAGTGGAGACGCTAATATATGTGATTTAATCTACGGTTTTATCGATCTCGAGAGGGACGATAGGCTAATTTTGTGATTATCTTATAGGGTAGATAAAGAAAATAGTTAATTGTGATATATCTGAAGGAACCCAACTGTTAATTGAACCCATAGTCTTAGAATCTACCATTCCCATATATTCTTGTTAAGTGTTTTTCTAGTTGTTTTCTTGTTATCGATTTCTTATCTTTTGAATTATTTTCTTAGTTTAGTTAATCAATCTTATATTCGGTCGTCTAAATAAAATTTGCACTATCATAATCTAGTACTTGATTAATTGGTTGTTTGGTCTCTTGGGATACGACCTTGCTTGCCACATACTACGAGCGAAGCCGTACACTTGCGGTCGAGCTTTAAAAATATAGGCGAACAAGTTTTTGGCGCCGTTGCTGGGGACCAATTTAATTAGTTTTATCAATATTAGGATAGGTAGTAAAAATTTTAATTTAGATATTTTTTTTAGTTATTTATGACCTAATCTTTCTTATTCTTTATTTCAGGACGTGCATGTTAACTCGCTCTAAAAGTGCACCACTACAACCCCTGATTGACGAAGTTGAAGCATTCGCTAGACGACATAGTGCAACAATTAGAAAAAGAAGCGGCAAGTAATGGCAGAGCAAGAACAATAGAAGCAAGCGATTCGTGACCACTTTCGGCCTGAGTTTAATAAGAATTTTGGCGGGATTGCGCATATACCCGTCAATGCAAATAATTTCGAGTTGAAGCACTCCTATATCTCGATGGTGCAGAACAACCAATTTGGTGGACACCCGACCAAGGATCCGAATCAACACTTGACCCAGTTTCTGTAAATTTGTGATTTGGTCAAGTACAATGGTGCCTCCGAGGATGCCATACGGCTACATCTATTTCCCTTCTCCCTAAGGGATAAAGCTCGGAGTTGGTTGTCGATTATTTCTGATGGGAGCATTAAGACTTGGGAGGAGCTGAACCAGAAATTCTTGCTTAAATATTTTTCTCCAAGCAAGTCGATGCAACTGAAAAACGAGATTACTCAATTCAAGCAGCAAGACTCAGAGCCTTTATACGAGGCGTGGGATCGATTTAGAGAGTTGTTGCGAAGGTGCCCTCGACAAGGTTTTCCAGATGATCAACAACTTTGTTTCTTCTATAACAGGTTGTTGGGGCAAACGAGAGCCTTCGTAGATGCGGCTGCTGGAGGAGCTTTATTGGCTAAGACACCGGAGGAAGCCTCCAATTTATTGGAAGAGATGGCGGTGAATAGTTATCAGTGGCTTTCCGAGAGGTCGAGCATTAGACGAGTGGCGGAGGTGACGTCTTCTGATCCAATTAAGGAGTTTGCGGCTCAAATGTCGTCATTGACGATGAAATTGAATACTTTGACAAAAGGAGCTGATGAGATGAATGGAGGACAAGGCAGCGTGTTACCACCGGATCCCTTAGCATAGGCTAATTATATCAACAATCGAAACTTCAGCAATTATCGCTCCAATCCGGTGCCGTGTTTCTATCACCCGAATAATAGGAATCATGAAAATTTTTCCTATGGAAACACGAAGAATGTGCTCCAACCACCACCGGGGTTCAAGGTGGTGAATGGCGAGATTGTCGAAGAGAAGAAGACGGACATGGATAATATTTTGGCTACCTTCATGAATGAGACGAGAAATCGTTTCAACAAGGATAAGGAGAAATTGGACAAGATCGAGAATCATGTGACTCAACTGGCTACGACGATGGGAGCTCAAATGAAGAATTTGGAGACGCAAATTGGCCAACTGGCCAAAGTCATAGGGAGTCAACACCAAAGGGGTCAATTTCCGAGTAATACGAAGTTGAATCCTAAGGAGCAATGTCAAGCCATCCGTCTAAGGAGTGGAATGGAGTACAAAGGCCCAAAGGTGCTGGAGGAGAAGGAGAGTGAGCCGAAAGGGAAAGAGAGCTTGGAGCTAAGAGAAAAGGAAGAGGATGTTCGTGATGAATTGGAGAAAGAACCGAATGTCATGTCGAAAAAAGGGGCTGAGAAGCTTAAATCTACTTCTAACTCTAATTCTCATAAACATCCTGTTAATTTACCTTTTCCCCAACGATTCCAAAAGAAGAAATTAGATGCTCAATTTGCTAAATTTTTGGATATTTTTAAGAAAATTCATATAAATATTCCTTTTGCAGAGGCCTTGGAACAAATGCCAAATTATGCGAAATTCTTGAAGGATGTGATGTCCAAGAAGAGGCGAGCTGAGGATCAGATGATGAACTTAACCGAGAAGTGTAGTGCGATCCTCCAGCGCAAGATACCTCAGAAGCTTAAGGACCCCGGAAGCTTTACTATGCCTTGCACAATCGGGAACATTTTCTTTAGCAAAGCTTTATGTGATCTTGGTGCAAGTACTAATCTTATGCCTCTGTCGATTTTCAGGAAGTTAGGATTGGGAGAAGTGAAGCCATCTACGGTAACCTTGCAATTAGCGGATCGTTCGATAACATATCCCAAGGGGATTGTTGAGGATGTGCTTGTCAAGATTGATAAATTTATATTTCCAGTGGATTTCGTTGTATTGGACATGGAGGAAGATAACGAGGTGCCATTGATTCAAGGAAGACCGTTTCTAGCAACGGGAGATGCCTTGATTGACGTCAAAAAGGGAGAACTTATCTGGCTGGTTTGCATTAAAGAAAACCTAATCAATTTTACTTATCTGGCACTTTCCCGCCTTTTTACGTTATTATTTTTTTTTTAATTTTCTGAATTAACAGCTCATATTTGGAGACGAGTTGACTTTTTTAAAAAATAGCAACCAATTAATTCTGAAATAATAACAAGTTAATGTTGTTTCCATATTTTTTTAAACGTATTAAATTATCTCCACAATTAGCAGTAATCATTTTTTTAACCGCAATGATTAAATTAAATGAAATAAATGAAAAAAAATAAAAAATAAAAAATATTACAACTAACTAAAAAAATAAATTAAAAAAAAAATCAAATGCTTCATCTCATGCCAATTCCTGCAAAAATAAGAAAATAAAAGATCAGCCAAAACAAGTAAAAAATTCTTTATATAAATTCCAACTCCATATGAATTAGGCGGGAATATGAAAATTGCAATTCCATATTTCTTATCTCATTTAATAACTCTAATTAAAATAATACAATCAATACCCCATATATTTTGCTAATCTCATTAATCTAATAAAAATTAAATATTAAATATCTCATATTCTTTGTAAATCTCATAACTCTAATAGAAATTCAAAAAATAAATGTTGTCGGTCAAAGAATCAATATCCCATACTTTTTTCTCTCATAATTCTAATAAAAAATAAATATTAAATGTTTAATATTATTTGCAAATATAACAATCCTAATAAAATATGTGAAATTAATGTGACTGGTCTACTTCACTATTTTCTCTTCTAATCTCATGACGAAAAAAAATAAAAATGAATATCCCATAATTTTGTCAAATATAATTACTCCAATAAAATGTTAATATTAAATGGGCTGGTCAAAGAATTAATACAAATTGCCTGATTTTTTTCATCAATTATTTATTTAAATTGTAATTATCATTATCATTCAAATAAATTTATATTTATTGCTTCTTCCCAAATCCTATATAAATAGTGAACTCATTTGCCAAACAGTCACTCCATCCCATTCTTTTGTAATAACACTTGGACGAGCCAAAAAAACTCTCATTTTCAAGCTTAAAAATTCCCAAAAACATCATGATTTCACAGTTTGACAATTTAACTTACTTGGCAAAAAACAAGAAAATGACTGCAAAGTTAAGATTGGTGAGATATTTTCCCAAGTTCTACAAGTCCACCAAAGAAAGCATTAAAGAGCTCCACTTTGTATTTCATGATGTTAAGGTATTTATCTTTATTCACGCATTTTATTATTGAAGTTGATGTTTATGTGTCAAAATAATAATTTGCTAAAATACAATTATTTCTTTTTTTAGGGTCAACGGATTCATGGTTCGGCACCCGGATTCTTAGCAAAAAAATTTAACGACTTTAACCTTATCGAAGGTGGTGTGTATGTCATTACAAGTTGGGACCTAAAGGAGGACAAGAGTGCATTCAAATTAAGCGAATCGAGCCACAAGTTCAAGCTTGGTAAAGAGACGAAAATGTACGAGATTGTTGAAAACAAGTACCCAAGGTTTTTGTTCAACTTCAAAGACTTCAAAGAACTATCCGACCCTCAAAGAATCGATTCCACTAAAATTTTTGGTAATTTTTGTTTCTCTTCATGGATTTAAGTATTATTTATCTTTTGCTACAATGTATAAGGTTAAATTATATTTTTTAATTGTTTAATTTTGTAGATTTGATTGGACGTATCGCTTTGGTTCAAAGCGTACGAACTACAAATTCAAATGGAGTGGAAAAGAAATTCATAGACGTGGTTCTAGAAGATGTTGAGTAAATTAAAGATAATAAGCACTTTGTTTTTTTTTTTTTAAGTAATTACAAATTTGTTCCATATTAAAAAATAACTATCCATTATTTTGTAGGAGCTGCTTTTTGACTTGCACATTATGGGAAGAATATGTGCAAGTCATTGTTGATGCTTTGAACAAAGATCCCGTGACAGACTTGCGTGTAATAATTGTGCAATTTTGTCGAGCGAGATATTTTGAAGATGGTACGTTATTAAGATTGAAATAATTTTTTTAATAACTTATAATTTATGTTGTTCTCTAAAAAAATTTGCTCTCTTTTAGGATCTATAAAAGCTGGTAACATTTATGATGCTACCAAGCTAATCATGGGTGATGTACCCGAAATTGTGGAATTCAAAGAAATGTACAGATAATTATGGAGATTTTATATACTTTCTTATATCATTATCATGGACTTGATCAAAGAGTTACTATTATTTACTTTTTTTCGAAATTTATTTTGTTTAATTTAAAGGTACAACTCGCACCCAAGGCCAAGCGATTCATAATTCAAATACGTGAGGCCCTACATTTCTAATGTTCGTGATGATTTGGAGTCGGGAATTTCTCCATTCAAAGGCTTAGCTGATTTTTTGAAAGTTAATGAGGTAAAAATTGTATTATTAATTAATTACTATTACTATAGTACATCTACGAATTTATTAATTAGTTTTCGTATCACTTATATGTTATATTACTTATTTCTTATTTTCAGGAAAAGAATTTTTGGATATATGGAAACATCATTGCCATATCGGACAATTGGTACTTCAAATCGTGCCCCAATTGTGTTCGGAAAGTGGAGCCAAAAGAAGATAAATTTTGGTGCAATTATTACAAGGACTCGATTCCTTTTGCGATACTTAGGTAATTGTATTTCACATTTCATTATTATCGTTCATATTTATATGATATAATAATATATTATTTTTAAATTTTAAGGTACAAGCTCCATATTTCAATTGTGGACGACAATGGCATTGTACCACTGTTGTGTTGGAACAAAGTCGCTAGAGAATTAATTGAAAAGTTGTGCGAAGATGTTTTCAACGACATGTTGAAAGCATGCTCATTTATGTTTTCGTCTAAAAGCTCTAATGATCAAATTACATATCAAATTATTATTATTCTTATATGATATCCTATTATGCAGCAAGATGATAGAGCAATTTTGCCAAATGAGATTGAGCTTTTGAATGATAAAGCAATAATGTGTAAAGTATCAAAGAAGAAGGATCAATTTGGATCTTATAAGGGTCCATTTACGGTTTCTCGCGTTACCGTTGATCCTATTTTGTTGGATAAGTTTGGACCATTGGCAATAACTTCACAGGTTATTACCTTCATAAATTTTATATAAAATATATAAAAATATTTTTCTTATGATTTCAATTCATATTTTATAATTATACAGGATTCAAATGGTGAAGTGTACAGCCCAATCAGGGCTGTAGAGACTGAAGTGAACAGCCCAAAAAGGGCTTATGAGGCTGAAGTGGAAGTGAAGGTCAACAACCCAATATGGTCTGTAGAAGATGAAGGGTACAACCCAATAATGGCTGCAGATGCTGAAGGGTACAGCCCAATAAGGGCTGAAAAAGCTGAAGGGTACAACCTAATAAGGGCTGAAGATGCTGAATTGTACAACCCAATAAGGTCTGTGAAGACTGAACTGTACAACCCAATCAGGGCTGTAAAGGCTGAGGTTTATAGTCCAATCAGGGCTAGAAAGGCTGAAATGTGGAGCCCAATCATGGCTGCTAATGGCTGCACAGAAAAGATAAAGAAGAGGGAGGAAACTAAAGGGTACGGAGACGGCTCAATCTGTTCAGAAGAGCCAATGGGGAAGAAGATAAAGATTGAAAACTTTTGAAGGTTTAATGAAGACATTTAGTTGATGAGTATTTAGTAATTTCAGATTGGTTTGCAAAAAGTCTGTTATTAAAAAACGTTTTAATTATGAATAATATTTCTATAATCTATTTATTAATGTTTGTTCTATTATGTTATTTTAAAGTACATTCTGTCATATCTATTAATATATCATCTATCACTAAGATAACTATATTTAATCCTGAATGAACATGATAAAATCAGCAAAAACAGAAAAACAGCAAAACAACAACAAGATTTCTCTTGATTAAAACAGCAAAATAGCAAAAAAAGATAAGTTAATAAGCAAATAACTTAATTATAACACCTTTGTTTTCAAAAGAAAAACTTAAACAGCAAAACGCAATAGTATGCAAAACACCTACTATAATTAAAACAACAAAACACAAATAAAACCATGATGTGTTCAATATATAATCAGGCCATTAAAAACATATAATCATGCATTTGAAAACAAAACTAATTAATAATATCAATACTATGACTGGAATATGTGTGCAACACATAATCATGCCTTAAAAAAAACACTTAATCATGTTGTTTAGGGTTTAGGATTTTAGGGTTTAAGGTTCTCTATAATGTTCAGTCTTACTACACCATAGAAACAGGATGAATGAAGATTTATTTAGTAATAATCATTTAGCACTAAGTAATGCCTTTATCATAAGTGCTGGGCAAAACAGAAAGTACAATTTTAACATCAAGTTCTGGGAAAGTAAAGTATTTTCTCGAATGAAAACAGCAAACACAAAGTATTCAAACACTAAGTAATGCCTTTATCAATATCTATTTATCACTGAAATAACTATATTGTACTTCTTAATATATTTTTTTTTTGTTAAAAATTGAATTCATACAACACCATGTCATTAGACAACTCTTTGGTGGAAATAGCAAAACAACAAAAAACTTAAATCAGATCAGTTTTTATACTATAATCAAAACACATTTTCAGAAACAAGAATTAAAACTGATCATTTTTACTGTGACATTAACTCAAAATCATACATAATCAAGAAAACTTATCAGTATGTTCAAAATTAAATTCATACAACACCATGTCACCAGACAACTCTAATCAAAACAGCAAAACAGCAAAAAACTTAAATCAGATCAGTTTTTATACTCTAATCAAAACATATTTTCAGAAACAAGAATTAAAACTGATCATTTTTACTGTGACATTAACTCAAAATCATACAAAAATCAAGAAAACCGATCAGTCTCAACAAAGAATTTACTCAATTTAATGAGACCATGATTTCACCAATCATACAATAATACATATTACAGAAATAAATCAGTTTTGTACTACCTTCCAAAAAAAAAAAAAAAAAAAAAA
>CACSLK010016925.1:795601-805770 GCA_902706635.1 Striga hermonthica
ATTTAAAATAAAATATATATCAAATATTGATTATTTTATGCTAAAATGTTTAGTATAAATAGGTGCAAAATGTTTGCACATTGATTTACTAAGGTTTTGAGCTAAATTCTTTTAAGAAAAAAATTATTCAAAGAGTTGAGTGATAATACAAGAAAGTGTTCTTGAAAAATTTCTTTATAAATATATATTTCATACTTATTGAATAAAATCGAGTAGTTTCTACTAGCGAAAGAACTATTGTCGGAACCAGACTTCAAAAGGTGGATACGATTAGAGGGAAGACATTTGGATTCCTAAAGTGAGTAACCATAAGAAGTGATCATTACCAAATCGGGAATTGATTTACTCATACATCATCGGTTTTGAAGGAGTTCAAGAACAAAGGTAATTTTTATAAATTACATATCAAATCAAAATTAGTAAAAGTTACTAGATTTTAAATGATGCTTATTCGTTATCTTGTTATACTTATGTACGGAATAAGTATTTATAAGATAAATACTTATAAAATTTTTAAATTCAGCTGTATACTCTGTTCCGTACGGTATATTGAACCCAACAGTGGTATCAGAGCCACGTTACGATTAGCATCTTTAAAATCCGATTTGATTTGAAAAATTATTAAAAACACGAACTGGACTAAAAATCGAATAGAGTATTCGAAAACACGAGTCGTGCAAGATGACACGACTCGTGTGACAGGTCGTGTGGGGTCACACGACCCGTGTGAGGAGTCACACGAGTCGTGTGACCGGTCGTGTCACCTCACATGACTCGTGTGAGGTGTGACACGAGTCGTGTGACATAAAATTTTTTTGAAATTTTTCATAGTCACTTTCGTATTTTTCACACGAGTCGTGTGAGTGAAGCCACACGAGTCGTGTGATTGATTTTTGATCAGAAACGAGCTGTTTTGACTTAATATGAGTCATTACTACATCAACATATTAAATTAGTGAATTTATATGGTTGATTTAGGGATGATCATGAGCCTTTTATGAATGAATGATTGCATGTTTTATTCAATATGATTGAATGTTGCATTTTATCCAATGATATTGAAGGAATGTAATTTATCGAGACCTGCGAGTCTCTTGAATTATGATTTGTAAAATTTTAAATTTTTTTATCATTATAAGATTAGATCAAGGTGGAGACCGTTTGATGCGAAAGGCCCACGCATGTGTGGGTAATTTTACAAGTTGTAAATCTCGAAGGCCTGTGCTTGTACGGGTAGATAAAATAAATTGTAATAGAAGTAGTTCTATTTATTTGTTTTATCACGTACATAAACATAGACCTATTTTGGCTCGAATGGGTTGTATAGGCAAGGACATGATCATCCCACCATATGCATGCGTTAGATGTATGTTAGGTTTATTTATGTTTGTGATTCATGCGATGAATAATACGATAAATAAACACGTAAAGATGGTAATCGATGAGATCTAAAAGGAACCCTAAAAAATTAATTTGATTAATTCATATCAAATCAATAATGGATAAAAATAAGTTGGAACTTATCAATCCAGGCCTTCCATCAAAAGTAGACGACATGAGATGCTACGATGCTTTATCACTGACCATGAGTCGTGGGGTGGTTTTGTGTCGAAAGCTGTGATCCCTACTAAGTATAAGAGATACTCATGAGACGGATTCCTCTTTGTGTTGACCATAAGTCGTGGGACATTCTAGTCGGCCATCATCATGAATGTTTGATGGGTTTGATTTGACACTGAGTAATATATACGGTCATAAAATTGAGATATATAAGGAAAGGTGAGGCAAAACATCTTGAAGGTTGTATAGTGATACAATTGTCAAAAGTTGACTACCAGTATAAATGTTCCATACGTACTCATAAAATTGGGATATAGAATATTTTTATTGGACTTCAAGCCCACTATGAAAATTAGATTTTCATAATTAAAATGGGGTTTTAATTAAAATAGTTGGAGACATTTAATGTTAAAGACCTAATATTAAATGAATATAAATTCCATAGTCTGATTATTTTCTGCTTCGTTTGTTTTTGTAGATCACTCTACTAAGATGGCTAAGAATCCAATTTCAAGTATCCTTGAACAAAACAAATTAACTGGACCCAATTTTAATGATTGGCTGAGGAACCTGAAAATTGTTCTACAGTCTGAAAAAAGGGACTATGTATTGGACAAAGCCCCTCCTCCTCCACCCGAGGATCAGACATCTGATGAGTATGGAGAATACTTACGTCATACTGATGACAATCTCCAAGCTCAATGCTATATGTTAGCATCAATGTCAAATGAGTTACAGAGACAGAACGAATTGTTGAATAATGCTTCTGAAATCCTCCTTCATCTACAAGAGTTGTATGGTGATAGGACGTAGCAAATTAGATATCAGATATCTAAAGAGCTTTTCAGGTGTCGTATGACTGAGGGCTCTTCAGTTCATGATCATTGGCTGAAGATGATAGCTCTTGTTGAAAGGCTTTCGTCCCTTGGAGTCATTATGGATAATGAACTCTATGTGGATCTCATGCTGCAATCTCTGCCATCGTCATTTGATAGCTTTGTTGTTAACTTTAACATGCATAATATGGAGACTTCTCTGCCAGAATTAGTGAACATGTTAAAGACGGCTGAATCCACAATCAAAAAGGATAAGCCGGTGCTTCTTGTTGGATCCACTTCTGGATCAAAGGCTTTAAAGTCTAAGAAAAGGAAGGGGAAAGGAAAGGTTCCCTATAAACCCAACAAGAAGGCAAATAACAACAAAGGGAAGAACAAAGAGAAGGTTAATTCTCAGTCTAATCATGAATGTTATCATTGTGGTAAAACTGGGCAGAACTGCAAGGAGTATCTTGCTAGCCTGAAAAATTCAGGTATTTATTTTGTTGAAGTTAACTTATCAGTTAACGATTCTTCTTGGGTATTGGATACCGGCTGTGGCTCACATATTTGCAATGATTTGCAGATGATGGCAAGAAGTAACAAGTTAGAAGATGATAAAACAATCCTAAGGATGGGCAATGGAGCAAGATTTGCTGCCAAAGCAATTGGGACTGTTTATCTAGCTTTAAATAATGATGTAAAAAATTGTCTTACAAAATGTTTGTATGTTCCGGATGTTATAAGAAACATTATTTCTATTCCAGTAATGGATAGAGAAGGTTTTAAGTTTGTTATTGAGAATGGAAGATGTTCCATTTTCAAAGATACAACTTTTATATATTCCGAAAATTTGACAAATGGGTTATATACCATTACACCACAAAGTCCCATCCTAACTATTCAACAAAATAAAAGAAAATTAGATAATCATAGTTCATTCACACTTTGGCATGCTCGATTAGGTCATATATCTGAAAAGAGGATTAACAAATTGGGACCAAAACTCGAACTTAGGGGAGAGGAAAGGTTGCCTACTTCTGAGTCATTCCTTAAAGGTAAAATGACAAAATCACCATTTGTTGGACAAGTGGAGCGAGCTAAAGGTCTGTTGGATTTGATCCATACAGATGTTTGTGGACCACTAAATGTTAGTGCCAAGGGGAACTACTACTATTTCATAACTTTTACTGATGATTATTCACGGTATGGTTATGTATATCTATTAGGGTACAAATCTGAAGTATTTGAAAAGTTCAAAGAATTCAGAAATGAAGTAGAGAAACAAATTGGTCGTAGTATAAAAGTTCTTCGATCAGATCGAGGAGATGAATATATGACCAATGAGTTTCTTGATATCTAAGAGATAATGGGATTATTTCATAGTGGACACCTCCTGGAACTCCTCAACTAAATGGGGTTTCAGAAAGAAAGAATCGAACACTGTTGGACATGGTTCGATCAATGATGAGTTCCACTAGTTTACCCCTTTCATTCTGGGGCTATGCCTTAGAAACAACAACACATATTTTGAATAGAGTGCCAAGTAAAGTTGTACCCAACACACCTTATTAGATATGGTGTGGCAAAACACCCTCGTACAAGTATATAAAAGTATGGGGTTGTACTGCTTATGTGAAACAGTTAGTGGGAGGTAAGTTGGATATGAGAACCATCTTATGTAAATTTGTGGGGTATCCAAAAGAGTCTATTGGATACTATTTCTATGACCCTTCTGAACAAAAGGTGTTTGTTTCGAGGAATGTTGTTTTCTTAGAGGAAGAGTTTCTCTCAAAGAATAGCGGAGTCATATAACTTAATGAAGAACCACAGGAAATTCCACAAAGTATCACAAATGACATACCAGTAGAGACTGAACCATCTATAACACAACCTATTCGGAGATCTGAAAGGGTTTCTAGGGCGCCTAAGAGGCTATACCTATTGTTAGAGAACAATGAAGAGGGACTTCTTTTGGATAATGATCCAATAAGCTATGATGAGGCATTGTCGGACATTGACTCAGATAAATGGCAAGAAGCTATGCTATCCGAGATAGATTCCATGTATTCAAACAAAGTATGGACTTTGGTTGAACCACCACAGGGTATTGTACCCATAGGTTGTAAATGTGTTTACAAACGAAAACGTGGTGGAGATGGAGAAGTAAATACTTTTAAAGCAAGACTGGTTGCTAAAGGTTATACTCAAAAACAAGGTGTTGATTATGAGGAAACTTTTTCACCAGTAGCAATGCTTAAATCTATTCGGATATTGCTAGCCATAGCTGCGTATTATGACTACGAGATATGGCAAATGGATGTGAAAACTGCTTTTCTTAATGGAAAAATTAAGGAAGACATTTATATGAAACAGCCGTAGGGTTTCATATCCAGTGGGAGCAAGCAAATGGTTTGTAAGCTTCAAAGGTTCATTTATGGACTTAAACAAGCTTCGAGGAGTTGGAACATTCAGTTTGATGAAACGATCAAAACGTTTGATTTTCATTAGAATCCGGATGAACCATATGTTTATAAGAAGGTTAGTGGGAATGCAGTTGCATTTGTTGTTCTATATGTTGATGACATCCTACTCATTGGGAATGATATATGAATGTTACAATCAACAAGGATATGGTTGTCTAAACAGTTCTCCATGAAAGATTTGGGAGAAGCATCTTTTATCCTAGGGATAAAAATCTATAGAGATAGATTTAAAAGGATGATCAGACTATCCCAGTCTACGTACATAAATAAGGTACTAAAAAGGTTTAGTATGGAAGAATCCAAACGTGGATATATTCCAATGAGTCATGGGGTTTCACTTTCTAAGACGATGTCTCCAAAGACACCTGAAGAAAGAGAACGGATGAGTCATATACTTTATACATCAGCTATTGGTAGCATTATGTATGCAATGTTATGTACAAGACCTGATGTGGCTCACGCACTTAGTGTAACGAGCAGATATCAATCTAATCCAGGTGAAGAACACTGGAAAGCCGTTAAGATGATTCTTAAGTACTTACGAAGGACTAAGGATATCTTTATGGTATACGGCAATGGAGAATTGAAACTAGAAGGCTTTACTGATTCTGGTTTTCATTCCGATAAAGACGACTATAAATCCATGTCTGGATACTTATTCACTCTGAATGGAGCAGCAGTTAGTTGGAAAAGTTCCAAACAAGAAACGATTGCTGACTCTACAACAGAGGCTGAATATATTACTGCATCTGATGCTGCAAAAGAAGCTGTTTGGATAAGGAACTTCATCCAAGGGTTGGGTGTAGTACCATCTGTTGTTGATCCAATAACGATTTATTGTGATAACAATGGGGCTATTGCGCAAGCAAAGGAACCAAGATCTCATCAAAGATCCAAACACATTATGAGACGATAGCATTTGATTAGAGAAATCATTGGTAGAGGAGACGTCATAATGGAGCGAGACTCAGCAGAAAATATAGCAGATCCCTTAACTAAGCCTTTATCACAGAAAGTGTTCGAAGGACATCTTGAGAAGATGGGTCTAAAATACATGAGTGATTGGAACTAGGGCAAGTGGGAGATTGTTAGAGTAGGATACCCGGCGTTCCAATCAAATTAGACGTATTCTACTTGTAAATACAATCTATTGGAATTATATTAAATAATAAAGCATTACTTTATTTTAAGAGTAAGCATTTATCATATATTTGCACTTAAGATAAAGTCCCTAGATCACTTATAACTATAAGATATGGTTGCGCATAGAGATGGTGATCATGGAACATATCTTGAAAGCTGTGATCTTAAATACAGTTCCAAGTCGTTGGATGTTTCGAGATGGGATATCGAATAAATCCGGAAAAGACTTGCACATAGTATGTATGCTTATTAGATAAGAATGTTGCATTCCATCAACATTAGCGTGGGACGCAAATACATATATGTGGGTGCTTGTTAGAGAACGAGTTCACTGAACATGACCGTATGAAAATTCTTAATGAAAGTTTATCATGTCGAATAAGAATTTTCATGTTACAATAGTACATGATTAATCCTTAGACTTGAGGCACGATGGTAACTTTGTGCATATTATATTTTACTTTGATTTATCCTTTTGATTGCTAGCACAATCGTATAAAGGGATATTTTGGGTATTATATTAATGTGTATGGAAGTTTGTCAGTTGTCAACAAAGGATTCGACACTTATGAAGATAAGTGAATTTCCTATGTGTTTCATAGTTAGTAATTCAAAGTCCTTGGCCAAGGCGAGATGAATAGAGATTCATAAACGAATTACTAAAATTGAAATGGAATCATAGTTATTAAATCAATTTGGGTTTCGACAAAATCATACCCAAAGATTTAATCGGGAAATTGGATGTCGAAAGAATTTTACATGTATGGACTTGTAATCGAAATAGGTTTACTCGCTATTCAATTAATACTAGATTCATGCTACTTGTTAGATGTTCCCATGATATGTGGGTTCTTGAATTAAAGAGTTAATTCAAGAATAAGAGTTAATATGAATAACTCAAATTACAAAGAGTTGTAAATTCACTACTAGTATTAATTGTGAACCTAAAAGGTCACACCAATTTTTGAATGAAGGTAAAATTCAAATAGTATTTCTAAAGAGTTAGAATTAATTGACAAATCTAATTTGATTAGATATCAATTAAAGGAATATATATTAAATTAATCAATTAGATTGATTAATTGAATTTTGGATATTAATTTAGTAATTAATAGAATTACTAATTAATAGTTGGAATTTAAAATTGGATTTTAAATTTCAAATCCAAATAATAATAAGATTATTAAATAAGGAAATGGAAGAATAGATTAAAATAATAAAGTCTTGAAAAATGTTTTCAAGAATTATTATTTTATTATTTATCTTTAATATGATTGAAGATTAAATAATAATAAGAATAAATTAATTATGGTGGTTTGGAGTTGTTAACTAATCCACATAATTAATCTTATTTTTATTAATACAATAATAATGATTGATGGTGGTTATAAACCAATCACATTAGTAATTAAAAGTCAATATTTGGTATGATTATTTAAATAAAATCTGATTTTATTTAAAATAAAATACATATCAAATATTGATTATTTTATGCTAAAATGTTTAGTATAAATAGATGCAAAATGTTTGCACATTGATTTACTACGGTTTTGAGCTAAATTCTTCTAAGAGAAAATTCATTCAAAGAGTTGAGTGATAATACAAGAAAGTGTTTTTGAAAAATTTCCTTATAAATATATATTTCATACTTATTGAATAAAACCGAGTAGTTTCTACTAGCGAAGGAACTATTGTCGGAACCGGACTTCAAAAGGTGGATACGATTAGAAGGAAGACATTTGGATTCCTAAAGTGAGTAACCATTAGAAGTGATCGTTACCAAACCGGGAATTGATTTCCTCATACATCGTCGGTTTTGAAGGAGTTCAAGAACAAAGGTAATTTTTATAAATTACATATCAAATAAAAATTAGTAAAAGTTACTAGATTTTTAAATGATGCTTATTCGTTATCTTGTTATACTTATGTACGGAATAAGTATTTATAATATAAATACTTATAAAATTTTTAAATTCAGCTGTATACTCTGTTCCGTACGGTATATCGAACCCAACATCTGTGATCACACATATATACAAATTTCACAAAGGTAAGGAGTCTTCTTTTATCCACGTATAACCTTCTTCCCATGTGAGGTTGATTTCCTTCCAAATATTTTTCTTCTAACTTGGACGTGATTTCCTTCTTGTTGGAGTCGAGATCCTCTTAATTGTGCGATCCACCTACAAATAAATAGAACAAGGAATATAGTAATAGATTTAAAATTTATAAACAATATCCACTAAATATTAATATATATATATATTAATATATATATATATATAGATATTTATATATAGGGATTAGTTCAAATGCGGCCATTTTTTTAAAGTGAGGACGTGAGACTCATTTTTAGTCACAAGATTTGGTACATCATGTGTGGACAAAATTTTCTTTTTTCTTTTTATTATTTTAATTATTTAAATTATTTTGACCCGTTGACTCTGCCGTTGACTGTTGACTTCTGGCGAAATCCGTTGACTTCCGGCGTTGACTCCGACATTGATAACTAACCTTCCAACTAGGTTAGTTCTCTGTAGTTACTAGGTTAATTCTATGTAGTTGTTTGGTTAGTTGTCTGTAGTTGCTAGGTTCGTTGTCTGTAGTTGCTAGGTTAGTTCTCTGTCGTTGCTAGGTTAGTTCTCTATGGTTGCTAGGTTGGTTCTCTCTAGTTGCTAGGTTAGTTCTCTGTAGTTGCTAGGTTAGTAGTTGCTAGGTTAGTTCTATGTAATTGCTAGATTAGTTCTATGTAGTTGCTAGGTTAGTTGTATGTGGTTGCTAGGTTGTATATTTTTTTTTCAAAACAACGCCCCAAAGGGCGGGGGATTGGGCTGGATCCCCAACCTGTACATAGATCAAGACCCTAAAACGGGCCCAACATATCAACCAACTACAATTAACTGAGACTCACAGTCAAAACAGAAAAGAGAGACATAAAAAGAAAAAACAAAAAAAGAAACAAAAATACAAGTTCTGTCTTCGGGCTAACAGGTGCCCGGGACAATGTCTGATCAAACGAGAGTAAAAATCTAATCTACTGAAAGCGGAACGATGGGTAATCAAAGCTGGTCCATCCGTACAAGCGTGCGAAGGCGAAGTGGAGCAGTATCAGTTAGAAATGTATGAAGGTCTGGTATGGTAGCGCCAAGGCTGGCAAGGTAGTCTGCAGGCCTGTTTCCCTCACGGAAAATGTGCGTAATCCTGTGATGGACAGATCGCAGAAAAGCTCTAATGCACATAAGCGGGTGTTGAACCAGCCACGAGCTCTGGTGGCCCGAAGTCAGGAGAGTGGCAACGGCCGCAACGTCCAGGTCGATCCAAATATGACTAGAAAGGTGGGCAGCAATCTGAAGGCCAATCTGTAATGCCTGAATCTCTGCATCATAACTCGAGGAGGCCTGAAGGGACGTGTGGAAGGCGGTGATGACGACGCCGCTGTGGTCCCGGATCAAGCCTCCTCCTCCAGCAACTCCAGTCTGGCGATCGAAAGAATCATCAGTGTTCAGCTTGACCCAAGGAAAATCGGGTCGAAGCCAAACAATAGCTCTGGGCCGAGGGGGCCGAACAGGCGTATGGAGAGCCACCATGTAGCGGTGTGGTGGCGTGCAGCCTTTCTAGTCTCGGGCAGTGAGCCTGACCAATAATGTGAGGAGTGAAAGATGTCTCTTAACCTACAAAACAATGTAAGAAAGCAAAAAAGTAATATCCCTATGCTTCGCACTACTCCTTTCTGTCCAGGTGAACCAAAGGATCAGACAAGGAATGAGGAAGCCCACGTGTCTAAAGTGTGTGCTATGCGAGAAAAAACTCAGGAGCTCAAAGAAACTATCAGTGGAGGGTATGGATATATGTGTCCAGGTGGCAAAGTGCTCCCACACTCTCCTCACAATTTCACTCTCTGGAAAAAGGTGTGTAAAGGTCTCGGTCTCATGGCGTCCAGTCTCAGAACAACACACACACCGGGAGGGTAATGAGAACCCTCTCGCATGTAAAACAGTGTCCATGGGTATCCGACGCAAGAGGAGGCGCCAAAGGAATACCGAAATGGTAGGGGTGAAAAGATCGCTCCAGATGGATCCGAGGAGAAGATTAGGCCGATCTCTCAGCCTGATATGATCCCAAGCCAAGGTAGTAGAAAACACACCCGATGATGTAAGTGTCCACC
>CACSLK010016925.1:854293-873994 GCA_902706635.1 Striga hermonthica
TGTTATGAAATAATTAAAATAATATATGTGAATAGCTATTTCGCCCTCGATGTATATGTATTATTACAAGTTATGTCATCAGAAGTTTCCTATAAATAAAAGCTTCAATTATAATGAAAATTGTACCTAAGAGAATACATATATATTTTTTAGTTAATATATACATTTTCTCTATTCTCCTATTCTCTCTATTCTCCTATTCTCTCTAGTTTTATAATAGTTATATATATTTTTTAGTTAAGAAATTGATAAAAATCAAGAATATGAAAATAGAAGATAATTATCGTTATTAGTTGGTAGGCCTAGCCCAAAGGAAAGTCCAGCTTCGTAATAGGAAACCCATGGCTTGCCATTGCCAAGATAGCCGTTACAAACTATGTAACGGCTACTTTTTCACTTTGAGCTGTTAACGAAAAGAAGAGAGAAACAAAATTAGATTTTGAGTGATAAATTCCCTTTCCTTTTCTCCAAACGTCTTTCCTCAACATTCCCAATCGAAACCACCCTGCTAAGACATTAATCTCCAATCTTCTTTTCTGTCTTCTCTTCTTGAATCACATTGAAAATTCAACACCTCACAATAAAAATCATCCTCTCCTCTTTCAATCTGATCATCCATGGCGCCCAAACCTTCATCAAAATCGAATCATTCTACGCCGTCAAGACGACCCAACACAGCCCACCACCAATCCAGGACTCCTCAGTCAAAGCACCGGCTTCAGTTCAACAGCTTGCCGTCCGAGCACCCAGTTGAAGTCGTCGGCAGAATCCGTGATCACCCCAACAAGCCCAGTGCAAACCCCACCTCGGCCCTGCAAATCAACGGCGATGGAAAATCGGTGAGAGTGCAAACAGAGATCGGGTACAGAGATTTCAGTCTGGACGGGGTCTCGTATTCGGAAGAGAACGATCTCGAGGGTTTTTATCACAAGTTTGTGGAGTCGAGGGTTCATGGTGTCAAGCTGGGGCAGAAATGTACGGTCATGATGTATGGGCCGACGGGCTCGGGCAAGAGCCACACCATGTTTGGGTGTTTTAAGCAGCCCGGGATAGTGTACAACTCCCTCAAGGGCATTTTGGGTGAAGAGGAAAATGGACAGAAGTTGACATTTGTTCAGGTCACTGTTTTAGAAATTTATAATGAGGACATTTATGATCTTCTGTCAGCAGGCAACGGATTCAGTCTTGGGTGGTCGAAAAACAGTTATGCTTCTAAGGTGAAAAAAACATATGAAATTTTCATGAATCTTTTTATTGTACTAGCAAGTTGACTTCTTTTTACATTTAATGTCTCACTGTCTGGATTACAGTAAACCCTATGTGAACCTTGAGTTTCTGTCAATCATGTTTGTTGGTTTATTGTGAGACCATTTTAAGGTCGAATAATTTTCTACCTCAGCTGGGTTTTTTATAGGCCAGTTATTTCACAGCGAGGTTGAACTATGGCCATTGATGCTTGCTCTGAACTATGGTTCATTGTGTGTTTCTTTCTTTCTTTCTTTTTTTTTTTTTGCAGGTGAAATTGGAAGTGATGGGAAAGAAAGCAAAAAACGCGACATTCATTTCGGGTAACGAGGCTGGAAAAATATTGAAAGAAATTCAAAAGGTTGAGAAGAGAAGGATTGTCAAAAGCACGCTGTGCAATGAGAGGAGCTCTCGAAGCCATTGCGTGGTACAATATTTTCGAACCTATTCTCATCCTTTAGTGAATACATGAAGAGTGAAATCGACTAATGAAAAGAGTGTTTTTTGTTTTTACTTACAAAAATTGCAGATAATTGTCGATGTTCCAACCACGGGAGGGCGGCTAATGCTTGTGGACATGGCAGGTTCAGAAAATATAGAACAGGCCGGACAAATTGGACCGGAAGCAAAAATGCAGGCACAATTTTGTTTTTAAATTTTTCACCTTGTCTATCTTCTTGAAATATACTGAAACTTAATGTTTCCTCAAAATCACGACAAATGTGCGAATATTAGTACCTTCTCTCTATATGCAGACAGCTAAGATCAACCAGGGCAATATAGCGCTAAAGAGAGTTGTTGAGTCAATCGCAAATGGCGACTCACATGTCCCATTTAGAGATAGCAAGTTAACTATGCTTCTTCAGGTTAAACCTTATAAGCAGTTTTTATTGTTAATGAATCAATATCGATATTTCTGAAAATTAATTTGGTTTGCTTTTTATTTTATTTTTTATTTTTTTTAAAAAAAGGATTCCTTTGAGGACGTTAAGTCCAAAATCTTG
This sequence comes from Striga hermonthica, assembly GCA_902706635.1. Lineage (NCBI taxonomy): Eukaryota > Viridiplantae > Streptophyta > Magnoliopsida > Lamiales > Orobanchaceae > Striga > Striga hermonthica. The sequence goes on from CACSLK010016925.1 coordinate 856,543, forward strand.
ATGATACTATGCACGAGTCCCGACCCAAAGGAACTACACAAAACCATTGCTACCTTAGAATACGGCGCAAAGGCCAAGTGCATAGTCCGAGGTCCTCATACGCCTGTTAAGGACAGAGCAGCCGAAGATTCTTCATCTGCTGTGTCAAGAATAGCGGTCCTTGACCAGTTCATCTGCAAGCTACAGGCTGAAAATAAAATAAAGGAAAAAGAGAAGAATGAGGTACAGAAAGATCTGAAACGCAAAGAGGAGGAAATTTCTCAGCTGAGAGCTAAACTTGTCTCGGGGGTGGGCCAAGTAAGTGAGGAAGAGATCAACTTGAAAGTCCATGAGCAGACCCGACTGCTGAAAAATGAACTGGAGAGGAAAATAACTGAGTGCCAGAATATGGCCAATGAGGTTCTTGAGATGGAGAGGAGAAAGATGGAGGAGAAAATGTCCCAACAGCAGAGGGAGGTCGAATTTCTAAGGCAGCGTTTGGAGGATATCGAGAAAGAGGTCCTTCGCCAATCGTCAGTAGAAATTGACAGCGGGAATTTCATGAAAAGGCTGCTGGAAGGCTGTAATGAGGACTCGGATATGGTGAAGTCGATGGACCTTTCCAAATCCATCGACATGGAGAATCCTACTAACACTGTTGTTTTTGGATGCATTAACAGCATTAACGAAGGAATGCATGGTTTCTTGCCCAACAAGGCATGCCTGACAACTGTGTACGAGGAGGACGAGTATGAAAATGAGAATGACGATGAGGTGCGGAAAGAAGTTATCGAGGAGAAAAGAATGGTAGTCACACCAGAAGCTTCATTTTCGAACGACGAGCTCGAAAATTCTGACGATGCAACCCGTTCCCGTCAACTAAGGATTCAGAATATTTTTACTCTCTGTGGGAATTATAGAGATATCTCTCAGCAAAATAGTTGCACTAGTAACGTTGATGATTGTGCTCCGAGAGTAATACTTGATGAGATCTCTTGGCTTCAGACAAGCAAACCGAAAACTGTTTCTGTGTTGGAAAAACTTGAGGTGACAGATCAGAATAGAGAAGATCTTGTGATGGATCGGAAGGAGGAAGATAGAAATCCTGTGGATGATGATGATGATGGTGTTGACGTTTATGTGAAATGGGAGGTACCTAAGGAGAATCCAGGAAAGCAAATCACGACTCTGAAGGTTTCAAAGAATTCTAGTCTTACTGATTTGAGAAAGTTGATTGAGATTCATCTCAGTGGGGAAGCTTTCTCTTTTCTTGTTGGGGTATGCTGTTCTTGCTTCTTTTGCATATTGTTTGGTGCTGGTTTTTACACTAAACGTTTACCAGTCATCACGAACTTAGAATTTAGAGATGCATTTCATTTAACTGATCAAAAGGATGGAAAATGATGCCTGGTTTTCGGACAATTAGTCTGCATAAGTTCAGGATATACAGAAACTAAGATGTTCAATCAAAGTAAAGAGAAAACAAAAAATAGGTGTAAACCCCAACCTTAATGCATTATGGGGTAACGAATATAAATGTGAGAGGTTTCTGGAAAATGTTCAGTTTGTTTTTTTGTGATTTGTGATAGCTTAGTTGGTATTCTTGTTTCTTTTTACTTGTCCAGTAGAAATTTTGTTGTCCCTTTACATTTCCAACTTGTGCATACATCTTATCTTGTGTTCATAGTTGGTCATTCTCGGTTGCTACTTCCTTTGACTTATTAACTCACATTTTTTGTATGGTGTAATAAAACAGGACCCATCTGATTCACCCGTGCCTAAGGAAAAAGAAGGCACTATACAAACAAGCCAGCTCCCAGGTTGTAACAAGCAATTACGTGGCGGTTATCTAGCTAGTTTACGTCCTGTCAAGTCGAGCCAGTGGCGGCCTACTAACCGCCATCCGTTTAGTTCTCTTGAAAACAAGTTGGTGCCTACAACAACTCCAAAATCACAAGACACAAAGAAAATTAATGATGGCTCCTCAATTGATATGCTATCTACAACTTTTATCACCGTCCAACAATAGTAGGAATTATTTGTACGGCTTGGACGAACATCTGTTGAAAGGTTGGTTTTGTGCAGTAATTATGTGTTTTTGAGCTTTTTTGGAAGGTGAATTAAACTGCACGGTTGATGAGTATGCCTTAGCAATATGTACTCCTGGTGCATTAGGTGTATTGGCCTAAAGATATTGCAAATGTATTGGATTTTTTCTGTTGATATTTGCGTTTTTTTACTGCCTAAAGCAGACGTGTTTTCCGTTGGCTGAAGTTGCGCGAACAATTGTAATATATTATTTATTTACCTCAAACACTAGACATTAAAATGGGTCATAAAATTAACATGGCATGTTATTTAAAATATAAAATAAATAGTCCTCGCGTAATTTTTAGTATTTATAGAGCGTGATTTTATTTTTATAAATAGCAAGTTTCATTATTTGAGGTATTTATTTATTATTATTTGCAGTGGCGAAACCAGCCGGTCATCTCGGGGAGGGCCCAATTTGCCGCGGCGCACCACCCACACTCCGGCCATCCCCCGGCGCACCACCTCCACTCCGGCATCGGAAGGGCGCCCAAAGGGCTTTTGTGGACGCTCTCAAAAAATTTTGCAGGATATAAAGAAATACTCTAGAGATTTTTTTAGAAATCAAACTAAGTCCGGAATTAAACTGGTATACTTAAACTGAATTGTTTTAACTCAAAAAATTCTTGAATTTATACTAATAAAATCTCGGACTCAATTATAATAATAATCAAGAATTATACCTCCTTTCGAATAGACGAAAAGCTGAAAAATTTGAGAAAACGATGCCTCGAACGATCGAACTCGTCCTCGACAAATTTCCTCCTTTTGATACTATTTAACGCAGAAATTCAAACTCCAGCAATAAATGCTTGGAACTCCGAAAAATGCGAAATTTGTCCGTATGGAATCGTGCTTGAATTGTCTACACGCTCCAACTCGATTCTCGTTAAACCGAGGTCACACGTAACCTTACGGAACCCCGCAAAACGGCTTTTTATTCTTCTATTATGCGCACTCGACTTCGAGCTTCTCAAAATAAATGCTCGAAACTTCTAAACGTGAAATAAATTATACGAACAACTTCTACTGTTCTCATGCTTTCAAGAAAGCACTCTCGCTAATTTTCAGCACGTCTAACGAAGGCCGACGGTTACCCGAAGTCTAGACATGAAAATGACAATAAAATCACCGCCACTGTCATTTTTTTCTCTATTTCGGGCTACCAAAAATAAATGGTTGGGACCTCAAAATCATAAATCGATGCCACCAACGCACTCTCCGCTTCCCGTACTTTCATAAAAGTATTTTTCGGTAATGATCGACTCGGTTTTTGAGTCTCGTCGGTACACCGCAAGTCGGCTAATTAACCAACTCAAAATATAATAAAAATGAAAAAAATATTAAATTTTGCTGCTGTTATAGTTCTCATTGTCCCGAAACCAGGATCTCGTTTTGGGGAGGGGCCAATTTGCTTTTAAAAAAAATTTTCACGACAAAACCGGTGGCGCCCCTCCGGTCATGTATGTACCGCATGAAACCGGGGAGGGCCCAACATGCGCGTTCAAAGGAAAATCTTTCAGTTCCAACAAAATCCTCCACCCCTAGTTATTTTTTTTTTTTTGGAGGGGCCGGCGCCTCTCCGACCCCCCAAGTGCTTTCGCCCCTGATTATTTGCATTAAATTGAATATTTAATTTTAGTCTAAGTCATGGAGAATTTGTTCGATTTTTAATTTACAAAAATCAAATTAATTTATCCCAAGTATCGGTTTTATTTTTAAGATAAAATTGAGCTTTGGAAAATTGAAATTTTATTTCGGACTGAGCATGGGACTCAGAGAGTTCCGAATCGTTCCAAAAACTGAACCGAAATCACTCCAAACCGAAAAATAACCGTTGACCGTTTGACTTTCTCCGAACCGAACCGAACTGAAAAAATAATTGGTACGGTTCTAGAGATTTCACAAATATCCGTACCGAGAACCGAACCGAACCGTCTTGTACTGTACCAAACGGAAGAACCGAAATTAAGAACCGAATTATACCATTAGATGTGTTATTAATATATTTTATGTCAACTTTGATTCTATATAATATAGTAATAAATATTAACCTTCACTTAAATTTCATGCTTAGTAATACTTGATCTACACTTGAATTTTTTCTATTACAAAATAATTAATTAAAATAATATGAAAGTTTAAAGAATATTAAGAAAAAAACTACCATATTTTATTTGAATTTTAAATTTTCAATATTAGTTATACAAATTTAGTTATAACTAAAATTTAGAGTTACTTATAAAGTTGATTTCAAAATAAAATCTTTAATGTGAGGAAGTACTGATGAATGTTGGTTTTATTAAACAATATAAAAATTAAATAACTTAAAATTTAGAGTTACTTCTAGAATTCATTTCAAAATAAAATCTTCAATATGTTGAATTATTGATGAATGTTGTTTTTTTAAAGCATATAAAAATTAAAATATAACTAGGTAGTCATTCAAAAATAATTTAAAAAAATATAAAATCTCCGAACCAAACCATACCGAACCGAACCGTCCCAATAGTCCCGAATACCGACCCGAATTGAATCAAAAAATAAAAATCTCCGAACTGAACCGATCCGACTTTTTGGTACGGTTTCGGAGATCAAATTTTGGGATCTCCGAAGTTTGGTATGGTTCTGGAGATTTATCAATCTCTGAACCGTAACGACCCACGCTCACCCCTAATTTTATTTATGTCCGGCCGAAGCTCGGACGAGCCGAACCTCGGCCTGAATATTTAATCTATTCGGCCCAATCGAGTAGGCCTAATAATTCGAGTCCAGCAATTCGACCCATTTAATCGTGCCCGTCATTTTATCTACTCGACTCGGTCAATTATTTTTAGTCCAAGTCCCGTTACATTTCAATGGTGCCGAACATTTTATTACTGTGCCCAAGTCAGTGCATAGTCAAAGTCCAAGTCCAAATTCTTACAAAAACCCTAACTCCCTCTCAGTACTATATATACATCCCTACACTTAGCACACATTCATCATTTTTCCCAACATCCTCCATCAAACCTTAGATCTAGAATTCAAGAGCAAAATATCATCTCCTAGCCCTTCACTAAAAAAATCGCACGTCCCCGCCGGTTCCAGCCGCCCTTCACGCCAGCAGCGGCAACACAACTTTCGTACGCCTCAGCCAGCTGCGAGCTAGACCCGCCAGAGTACGCACGCGCACGTCCAGGTCCCATGCAGCTCCCGACAGCCCTTTTTCGTGCATGACGAGTCGACCCAGCGACCCCAGTGTTCGTACATTGTGCGCCCTCGTCCAACAGACGCATCCCAGCGTCGATCGAGCCTAGATCCGTGGGCTGCACGTCTGGTCGCGCGTGTCCCGTGGCCAAGCAAGCAGTTCTAGCGCACCTAACAATAGATCCGTGTCGCACGCCCTCTCTCCGTACGCGCGCGTCTTTATCCAGCCAGACCTGAGCCCGCGCGGGTGTCACCTATCCAACACTTTCTTTTGATTTTTGTTTTGAGTCCATTTTGTGGTATAATGGCTGAAACTCATAACTTCTATGGCTCAGACAAGTATTTTAGTTTATTTTAAAAATGGTAAATGATGAATATGAGTGAGATATGAATTTATCTAGATTTATTGAGTTCAATGACTAGAAATTCGTATTAAATTGCATGCTAGATTAAAACCCATGATTCCAACTCTATAAATCTTGCTAAATTGTCTTGAGGCTAGGGTTAAATTTGGTGAATTTTGGAGTTTGTTTGCTATGCGAATCGGATTTTTGAATCTAGATCTATAATGCTCGATTTTAGTTGATTGAGTTAGAGAATTTATTTGGATGAGATCTTTTTACAAAAAATCATATATTTGTTGAAATTATTGTGGTTTAAATTTCGTGATTTTTGGAGGTCGTTTGATATAGTTTAAAAATCAGGACTTTAGCTATGACTTGTGATATTTTTAGAAATTGTTAAAGTTGCGATTTAGCTGAAGTGTTGGATGTAAAATCCTTATAAACCACATAGAAATTAGGGTTAAATATTCAGTTTAAAATGAGTAGGTTTGGCCGGTGAAGTAGACAACCCTAGTTCGGCTTTTTCGAACACCGAGTAATTGTTAGGTCCTAGTGAAATCGCCCAAACTCTAGTACCGTTTAATGACTTTAGGCATAGTAATAAATGATTCCTTGGGTTTTCGAGATGTGTTCGGTCGGCCGGGGAGTCGCTGGTGAACCCATAATCGAGCCTAAGAAGGCTACCGAGCCGTGTGCCTCGTAGCGAGCGTAACCAACCAACCGGTTAGCATTAGCACGTAACCTCAACACGTATCAATGTCCCGAACACGTGTCCCACTCTCGTCTAATATTTATAGGCAGGGACACATGAGGGAGGTTTTCCCAGACCGCATTGAGCGCCAGCAGGTCAGCATTAGCCGGCCTCGAACCAACTATTAGTGTTATATACTGAAAGCTTGACTTTGGATGATATTATACTTTTACCCTTTATGAATGAGAAACTTGTTAGATTAAACAAGTTTTATATTCTGTTGTTTTACATTAGATAGGGTGGGTCGTCATCGGGCGAACTAAAGATTACTCTATCAGTTACTCGCTAAACAAGAATTAATGGTTCACAACCTAGATGTACATAAACACCCCATCAGAATAGTTGTAGTGTCAACCGTACATATTTTCTTGGCTGATTAGTTGCACTATTACATTTATGTATTAAACAAGATCCCAGAGAGGAGCAGTTCGCTTTATACTGATCGTCGTAAACGAATTAGGCCTCAGTTAATTACTGCATACTCTTAACTTGTAAGATATTAAACAGACATATATGTGTAGTACTTATTACTTTGATTCACATGGGCGAGGCCTAGTGAACTAGGCAAATAGACCCTCTATCTTGGGTAATATTGCTACATGTAGGATGTGCTGTTAGGATCTTTACGGTCACCATATGCGTTAGTTTGATGATGTCCCCTGAGTGAGTTCATGAAGGATTATTATACTAAACCCTGCAGGTGGATTCAATTATGGCATAGTAAGAATGATATGAACGAGCGCTAGTTTTGGTGAAATAATAATAAATTAAATAATTCTTGATTGCTAGTGATCGAATTAATTAATGAACATTATATCTTAAACATGGGGAGATAGATTGAGTAATTATTATTGGATTCTTAATTGTAAATTGGGCTAGGAAAAGAGAGTGCAATAATATTATGTTGGTGGCCCATTTAATATTATTTAATTAATTAGAATAAGTGGGCAGACCCACAAGTATTTTAATTAATTAAGGAGCTCTTCTCCTAATCTCCTAAGGATCCCTATTGTAGCTATATATACATCATTAAGCTCATGGGAAGAGAACACAAGAACAAAAAATAACGCCCCATCGTGCGCCCCATATTCTCTCTCTAAGTTCCCATTCGAGTTTGTCTTCTTCTTCTTGTTCCACCGGTACAAGGAGAAGAGGGTGTAAGAGATATACAGTACAAGATCAATAGGTGTACGAGACACAATAATCTTCTACTGCAATCGACGATCCACGAGCCAATCCCGAGGACCGCCGACCGCGGTGACCAAGTCGGACCGCCACCGCGACACCGCTGTGAACCGGAGCCGCAAAGAAGCCAGACGCCGCAACGCACACCGACCGGAGCCGCGACCAGCCCCGCGACCCCGCGACGTGCAAACTGGCAATCTCCGTAACCCGAACCGGCGACTCTCGACCCGGCCAACTTGTTCACAAGCTTCGATTACGAGCCCGACGTTCTGTTCTTGATCCAATCCAATTCGTGTGTTGTGTACGGCCATCCAGATTGTCAGCCATAACACCATAAATTTTAAGCCGTAAGTTCTCTACGCAAACCTTTAGATCCGTTGCGTATAAGTTTACGTTTTGCTATTGAATTCGTAATTTGTACATAACGAGATGCTCATAGATCCCAACAAGTGGAATCAGAGAACTTGGTTCATTCGTTTTGTACAAGTTCGAATTTTTACGGATTTATTTGACAAGACGTGTTCAAACGCAGCCATATATTGGATTATATTCGCATAACTCGGTTTTGCAGGAATTAGTTTATTCCACTATTATGGTTGACTATGTGTTTGATGAATGTTGTTGAATGTGATGTATGATTTTAAATCTGTTTTTTAAAGCCTCGGACATGTCGAGAAATTTAATGGATGAATATTTGTAATAATTATTCGCTCGGGGGTTGACCGAATAGATTTAATTATTTGTTTAGAAAACATGTACATCCATTCGTTGGATCTAGTATCGGATTATGTAATTTTGTAAATTATATTTTTCGTGTTGTGATCGTGGACTAATTGTCGGTAGATCACAAGAGATTAACGAGCCTCGAAAATCAAACTGGACCAAGTGATCGTGGACTAATTCTCGTCGTTTTCCCAACCACCGGCGACGGCGACGACGGGTGGAGAAGTTTTTTTGGTGCGCAAGTAGTACAATATCAACCAGGATTCTACTGCAGTGGGAGTTCCAGTTGAACAGAGGAAGAATATACAAGGTTTCCTTGTTTATGGGAACTCAATATTAAATGACCATAATAGTGGGTTTATTTATTTATTTAAATTCATTATGCCATTATTTATTTATTTATTTATTTATTTATTTATTTATGCATATTAATTAATTATTGTATGCATGAGATTAATTTGGAATTGCATATTTATTTATGCATGTTAATTAATTATTTCATTTACATAGGATTAATTTAGAATTGTATAAATATTTAAATAGTTAAAAATCCTCATATAAATTATACTAAGTTTGAGAAGAGATTTTAAATTAAAGTTAATTGTAAAATTCCTATGGCCTCTATTTCTAATTTTTCGGTAAATCAATTAATTGCGATATGGGCTCCCCTTTGGGTGACATCACTAAAATTAATTGTAGGTAATTACCAAGAAGAATTTTTAAAATTAGAAGATTAGAGGGATTCTTATGAGAGAGTATGGGCTTCCCCTCGGATGACGTATAATCGAATTCGTATGAACATAGTATCGAGTAATGGGATTCACTTATAATGCAATTAAATTTATAACTCCCATCGGGGTCTCTGAATTCTATTGCATGGCCAAATGGAGACCGACTACTAAATTTCATTCGTCATAAATTTGGTTTTGAATTATGGAAATTAGTGGGCCTTTTGAAAGCCCCTCTCTTGCGAATGTTGAGAAGTATAGGGTTACCCTAGTATCATGCATTAACTCTAGATGTTTTGAGATGTCGGTGAATTTAAGTTAATATTGTTTTGAAGATGACAATATTAGCAGTTAAATTCAAAGATGTTTACTTTGTAAAATTATTTCGTGTTTCTCATGCTATATTCATCATGTCGTTTAATTCGTTATCTGTCATTTTAAAAGATAATCAACTTATCGGCCCTAATTATACTGATTGGAAGAGGAACTTGAACATAGTGTTGACAACTGAGGGTTATAAGTATGTTATCACAGAGGCTTGCCCGACACAGCCCGCGGCTGATGCTCCTGATCAGGAGAAAGAGGAGTTCTCTCGGTGGAAAAAGGCTGATGAGATGGCGAAGTGTTACATTCTAGCAGCTATGTCAAATGTTCTTCAACATCAGCATCAGTCTATTAACACTGCGGCAGATATGCTTCTCAATCTCAGGAATCTGTTCGGACACCAGTCAAGGGCCGCTAGGAAAGAGGCTATGAGGTCTCTGATGAGCATGTGTATGGCCGAAGGCACACTCGTAAGAGAGCATACCCTCAGGGTTATGGCGCTGCTCAATGAGCTTGAGGTTATGGGAGGTTTTATCGACGGGAAAACCCAGGTTGATATCATGCTCCAATCTCTGTCGAAGATCTTTGATTAGTTCCAGTTGAACTACAACATGCAAAAGTTGTAAATGGCTCTTCCAAATTGCTTGTAGAGTTTCAGTCGGCGGAGGCCTTACTCACTCTGGCACCTCATGCGCTAGTCGTCGAGCAGGCTGGTCCTTCCAGGCATACAAGGGCAGAAAGAGAAAGAAGTCTGCAGGACAGGCAAAGGTGCAGGATGCTCCGGTTGCTCCGCGACTGGCCTCTCAGGCAGAGGCAAAGAAGCCGAAAGTAGATGCCACAAGTGCAGTAAGTCAAGATACTGGAAGGTCGATTTCCCTTTCCTCAAGAAAAGTAACTCTCTCATTAATATCGTAGAAACATGTTTAGCAGTTGTATCTACCAGAACCTGGTGTGTAGATACTGGAGCCACTGGTCATGTTTGCAATTCTTTGCAGGGGTTCCAGGAAACCAGGTGGCTTACGGAGAGAGACATCTCCGTCTAGAATGGGCGATGCTACGAAAGTGGCAGCTGTTGTAGTGGGAGACACTACTTTATCTTTTGATAGTAGTATTTTGGTTTTGAGACATTACCTTTATTTTCCTAGTTTTAGAAAGAATCTTGTTTCAGTTTCTAAACTCGTTATGGATGGTTTTTCATTTACGTTCGATGATATGCTTATTATTTTTTATGGAAAGCGTTTCATATGTTCTGGTTCATTAGTTGGCAATTTGTGTGTTCTTAAACCAAACTCTCCCACAATGCAACAAACTAAATTGAATAATGTCACAACTAAATCTAATAAGAGGAAGGAATCTTCGAGTATGAATCAAGCATAGGTTTGGCACCTTAGACTTGGACACATCAACCTTAGGAGGATTCAAAAGATAGTGGCCAATGGACTTCTCGGTCCATTGGAAGAGCACTATCCAACTTGCGAATCATGCCTAGAAGGTAAGATGGCCAAGAGGCCATTTTCGGCAAAGGGGTATAGGAAGCAAGAAGTGCTAGAATTGGTTCATTCTGATTTATGTGGTCCTATGTCGATCCAGGCTAGAGGAGATTTTGATTAGTTTGTCTCTTTTATTGATTATTACTCGATATTTGGGTACATTTATCTATTGCACCGCAAGTCCGAATGCTTTGAGAAATTCAAGGAGTATCGGGCAGTTGTGGAGAAGCTTCATGGTAAAAGTATCAAGTCGCTTCGATTTGATCGAGATGGCGAATACCTCTTTGGAGAGTTCATGATATATTTATCAAAAGTTGTGATAGAATCTCAATTGACTGCACCCGGCACGCCCCAACAGAACGGGGTTGCAGAGAGAATAAATAGGACTCTTATGGAAATGGTTAGGTCGATGATGAGTTATTCAAGTTTACAAGATTCGTTATGGGGTTTAGCTTTGGAAACAACATCGTATATCCTGAACATGGTTCTTTCAAAGTCGGTTGAAACTACTCTTTACGAGATGTGGAAAGGGCGTAAGCCCAGTTTCTCACAGTTTCGAGTATGGGGTAGTTCTGCACACGTGTTAGTGTATGAAGCAGGCAACTTGGAGAAACGTTTGGAAGCATGAGTGTTTGTAGGGTATTCCAAGGGAACGAAAAGGTGGATTATTTTATAGTTCTGAGGATCAGAAGGTGATCGTTAGCACGAACTCTAGATTCTTGTAAGAAGACTATATTATGAATCACAAGCCCGCTAGTATACTAGTCTTAGAAGAGTTGAGGGGTGAAGTCGATAGTTCCCCACCGAGTGCGCAAGTAGACACATCACATAATACTGCAACATGACATACTAAGAGTGTACCAGTGGAGATAGTACCTCGTCGTAGTGGGAGGGTTTCTCAGTTACCCGAGCGATGGATAGGTCATGGAGAATCTGAGGGCTCAGTACCAAGAAACCTAGAATCGGACCCAAGGACCTACAACGAGGCACTGCAAGATAAAGATGTAGATTCATGGAATTTTGCAATGAATGCTGAAATGGAGTCAATAGACTCTAATCAAGTCTAGGATCTTGTAGAACCACCCAATGGGGTACGACCCATTGGATGCAAGTGGATCTACAAGAGAAAGAGATGCTCGGATAAGGAGGTGGAAACCTTCAAAGCTAGGCTTGTTGCGAAAGGTTATATCCAGATTGAGGGTATGGACTATGATGAGACTTTTTCACCAGTATCTATGCTTAAGTCCATTCGGATTGTTTTGGTTGTAGCCGCTCATATGGATTATGAGGTTTGGCATATGGATGTCAAGACGACTTTTCTTAATGGGAACAATCAAGAAGACATCTATATGCAACAACCAGAGGAATTTATTACTAAAGGTCATGAGCATCTTGTGTGTAAGCTTAATCGATCTATTTATGGACTGAAGGAGTTACCTGACGTACAAGAAAATCAGTGGGAGCATGGTGGTGTTTCCATTGTTGTACGTAGATGACATACTTTTAATTGAAAACAGTAAGAAGGAGTTATCTGACGTAAAGGTGTGGTTGTCTAAGCAGTTTGATATGAAGGACTTAGGAAAAGCAGGACACATTCTTGGTATTAGGGTTGTACGAGACCGTAAGAAGAGAATGTTTTGCTTATCCTAGTGTTCATACATAGATATTGTCTTAGCTAGGTTCAGCATGTAAGGTTCCAAAAAGGTACTTTACCTTTCAGGAAAGGAATCCCTCTCTCTAAAGAGATGTCTCCTAAGACGTCTCAAGAGATAGAGGACATGAAGACAGTTCCTTATGCATCGGCAGTATGAAGTCTTATGTATGCAATATTCTATACTAGGTCGATTATTAGCTACGTCTTGGTTTGGTAGCTAGATATCAAAGTAATTTAGGTGGGGAACATTGGTCTGCGGTGAAGCATATACTCAAGTACTTGAGAAAGACTAAAGAGTACATGTTAGTTTACCGTGCAGACAGTGTGTTACCTTTGGGTTACAGTGATTCTGATTTCCAGTCAGATATGGACGAAAGTAAGTCAACCTCTATTTATGTGTTTACCTTGGGAGGTGAAGCCATTTCATGAAGGAGTACTAAGCATAAATACGTTGCAGACTCCACCATGGAAGTCGAGTACATAGCAGCGAAAGAGGTAATTTGGCTCAGAAACTTCTTAGTGGACTTAGAGGTGATTCCGACTTTGCCACATGGTATCACCGTGTACTGTGATAACAATGGAGCAGTAGAAAACTCAAGGGAACCACGAGCCCACAGAGCAAGCAAACACATAGAGCGCAAGTACCATCTGATTCGAGAGATAGTTGGTAGAGGAGACGTTGATGTTGCTAAGATTGCATCTGAGGACAACCTAACTGATCCCTTCACAAAGAGTTTGCCGGAGAAGGTCTTCGTCAAACACGTGATAGGAATGAGAGTTAAGTGCATGGCGATAGGATCGACATTGCTCTTTTAGAATAATGGATTGATAGGACTATACTTGTAAAATTGGAAGCTTTAAGTATAAGTGGGAGATTGTTAGTGTTATATACAGAAAGCTTGACTTTGGATGATATTACACTTTTACCCTTTATGAATGAAAAACATGTTAGATTAAACAAGTTCTAAGTTCTGTTGTTTTGTATTAGATAGAGTGGGTCGTCATCGGGAAAACTGAATATCAATTTATCAGTTACTCACGAAACAAGAATTAACGGTTCACAACCTAGATGGACATGAACACCCCATCAGAACGGTTGTAGTGTCAACCGTACAGTTTGTCTTGGCTGATTAGTTGCACTAGTGCATTATGTATTGAACATGATCCCAGAGAAAAGCATTTTGTTTTATCCTGATCGTCGTAAACGAACTAGGCATCGGTTAACTACTGCGTACTCTTAACCCGTAAGATATTAAATAGGAATATATGTGTAGTACTTATTACTTTGATTCACATGGGTGAGACTTAGTGAACTGGGCCAATAGACCATCTGTCTTGGGTAATATTGCTCTATGTGGAATATGTTGTTAGGATATTTTCGGTCACCATGTGCGTTAGTTTGATGTACACAGAGTGAGTTTATGAAGGATTATTATGCTAAACCTTGCAGGTGGATTAAATTCCGGCATAGTAAGAATGTTATGAGCGAGCGCTAGCTTCGGTTAAATAATAATAAATTAATTATTTTTTTATTGTCAGTGATCTAATTAATTAATGGACATTATATCTTAAACATAGGGAGATAAATCGAGTAATTATTATTGGAGTCTTAATTGTAAATTGGGCTAGGAAAAGGGAGTGAAATAATATTATGTTGGTGGCCTATTTAATATTATTTAATTAATTAGAATAAGTGGGCAGACCCACAAGTATTTTAGTTAATTAAGGAGCCCTTCTCCTAATCACATAAGAACCCATACTGTAGCTCTATATATATATCATTAAGCTCATGGGAAGAGAAGACAAGAAAAAAAAAAATCACGCCCCATCGTGCGCCCCATATTCTCTCTCTCAGTTCCCATTCGAGCTTTTTCTTATTCTTGATGTTCTACCGGTACAAGGAGAAGAGGGTGTAAAAGATATACAGTAGAAGATCAATAGGTGTACGAGACACAATAATCTTCTACAGCAATCGACGATCCACGAGCGAAGCCCGAGGACCGCCGACCGCTGTGACCCAGTCGGACTGCCACCGCGACACCACCGTGAACCGCAGCAGTGAAGCAGCCCGACGCTGTGACGCACACTGACCGCAGCTATGACTAGCCTGGCGACCCCGCGACGCGCAAGTCGGCGATCCCCGTGACCCGAACCGGCGACTCCCGACCAGGCCAGCTTGTTCACACGCTTCGATTACGAGCCCGACGTTCTATTCGTGATCCAGTCCAATTTGTATGTTGTGTACAGCCATCGGTAAGATCAGCTAGATCGCCAAAAACTTTAAGCTGTAAGTTCTGTACGCAAACATTTAGATCCGTTGTGCATAGGTTTACGTTTTGCTATTGAATTCGTGATTTGTACATAACGAGATCCTCATAGATCCCAACACCAACCACGTGGAGGACCTGCACACGTCTATGCTCTTGAACAGACACAGGCAACCGAGCAGTCAGGCACTATATTCGTGATGAACTCTTTGCACGATGTGCTCATCTTTGTTTTGTTCGACACTGGGGCGACTCATTCGTTCGTCTCGGCCAAGTGTTTAGAGGCCATAGGGGTTTAGGGAGTGAGTGTGGTCGACCCCCTCGAGATAAGCTTAGGTTCAGAGAGAAAGATAGTGACAACCTTAGCATGAGTATTGGCGGCAGAAATTTAGAGGTTGATGCGTTCGTGATCGAGATGAGGGACTTTTACTCATTCTCTAACGCCCCACTTTTATTTGACGAAAGTCAAAGACTTTTCAAAAAGTCAACTTAAATTTTTTTGAAAACTTTTCATAACTCAGAGACGCTACTCAACCTAAATCCATAAATGGTCATCACATAAATCATACTTGCATAAAACATAAATCATAAATCCAACATTTTCATAAATCCCAAGTTCATCAATATTATTCGAAAGGGGACATCTCGCAATTCAAAGATCGGAATGCCAAATTGCATAAATCATAAATGCCAAAGTTCTAATCATAAATAAACATAAATAATCCAAGTCAAACAGCATTCGGAATATACTAAATGAAATTAGTCAAAGACCGACACCACTCGTCCTTGCCTCGTCAGCCGGCACCTGCTTAACCTGCATCCATGAAGAGCAGGTGAGAGTGAGCACGATGAACCGTAGTGCTCACCACTATGCACATGAACAATAATAAAGTACGAGAACTTACATGGCATGGTCGCAGTATGAACACAATCATTAAATATCCCATCTCCTACCCAAAGTCATAAACAATTCTCATGTACACACCTATAACAAGAGACTGCTGCTCGTATACCTTTCAGCGAACATAAATGGGGTGCCAAAACAGCAGGAGGCTCAACCATCACAGCACCCACTTAGTACTTGGACAGGATATCCATCACCGGCCAGGGCACATTGCCAAGGTCTTATAGATGACGTGGTCCTTAGCGAAGGACAAATGAGGAGATTACCCTTTGCGGGGTACGTTCTATAGCTACGGGGATAACCGTTCGACGGCCGGCACGGCTCACATCGAAGATTACATGTTCACATGTATACATTGATCATACCCACATAAATAAAACATTTATCATTCATGGCATAGAAAATTTAGAATAACCCACCTGGTCGATAGCGAAGGAAAGCACAAACAATAAAGGGGTAGGCGGGGAGCTCGACTCGTCAAGCGCCTACAACAAATCAAGTTACTACACTCAATATCTTATTTTGACCTTAGAAGAAGCACACAAATCATACTTAGTCAAACTTTATTCGACTAAGTCGTTCGTGGAGTTCTGTGGAATTTGGAACACTTGGACTCGACTCGATACCAATTATGACAAACACACCAATTTAAGATGTTCAAGAAAATGAATAAGTTAAGCTCTAAAATTTTAACACAAAATTCATACTACTGGACATAGCAATATCACTAAGTTTCGGCCTTTAACTCAAAACAAATGATTTTATAATACTTAACCAAGTTTTCAGCAACTACGAGCACAATTTCAAACCTGAACCATAAGAACGAGTTAACACTTGAAAATTTTACACAGGAACTACAACTTGTGAGGACCAACATATAAAATTTCTACCTCTAAACATCAAACACACGAATCATAAATATTCTGAAAATATTCAACAGGAAATTCATTATAATTAAAAATCAATCATAACGAATATATTAAATTCTAATAATTTTATGCCATGTAACAAAACATAAAAAGATAACACTCACCAATTTTCAGCAATTTACAGCAACAAGTCGAATTTTCATAATTAAAACGAGTTTCAGCATAATTACACAAACTATCAATTACCCTAGCTAACAAAGTCCAACAATTATGAAATTTTTACACAGCATCAAGATATGACAGTGGAACAACATATTTAAAATTCAGCTATTTTGGAGTACAACTTGATTTATTATGCAATTTACAAGATTCTACCCAGAAATCAAAACAATTACTAAAAATAGCTACAGTTGGATTAAAACATAAAATTTTTACACGACCTACAGGAACTTCACAGGACATCACTAACAAAATTTGACATTTTTCGGAGCCTCATGCGACTTATCACGAATTTAACACGATTCAGCAACAAGTTCGGTTTCGAAAAATCATAAACGACTCAATACACATTGTAATCGTCCAAGGCCTTCGCCATGAGGCCAAGGAGTCGACAAGGTTCCATTATCTATAGCGCCCACACGAATTTATTAGGATTTCACATGATCACTCATAATCCAACAAAATTCCACAATTATAATTAAATAAATTCTAAAAAGCAGTTTAATCATAATACGCAACACATGAACAAACGAGAGGGAAAATGAGTCTCGGTACCATTCTCGAGATTAACACGCGACAACGAACGAGACGAAAGCCTAGACGGGCTGTTCGGGGGAGGGGGGCTCGACAACTTCGTTTTGCTCACCGATGGAATACGGTGAACGGGACCGATCGCGGTTGGGAAGGCGCTGCAACGGAGCCTTGATATTGAGCAGCAGCGGGTTCCCCAGGGTG
>CACSLK010016925.1:879373-890032 GCA_902706635.1 Striga hermonthica
AAGTCCAAAAATTATGAAATCTTTACACAACATCAAGATATGACAGAGGAACAACATATTCAAAATTCAGCCGTTCTGAAGCACAATTTGATTTATTATGAAACTTACAAAATTCTGCCCAAAAATCAAAACAATTATTAAAAATAGCTACATTTGGAATTAAATCATGAAGATTTTAAACGACATACATAAACATCACATGACGTCACACACAAAATTTCACATCATTCGGAGTAGCATGCGATTTATTAAGAATTTAACACGATTCAACAGCAAGTTCAGTTTTGAAAAATCATAAACGACTCAATATACATCGAAATCGTCCAAGGCCTTCGCCATGAGGCGAAGGACTGGAAAAGGTTCTATTATACATAGCACCCACACGAACTGTAACGCCCCGTTCATTTAGTAGAATTTTCCAGATTATATATAATTAATTATTATTTGCTTATAATTGATTATTTGCCCTTGCTTTATCTACTTGCTTGTTTATTTGTATTGGCTGCTCGTCTCTATCCGCTTATATATTGAGTTACTATGTGTGGCCTTATTTATATGAATATTATGTGGTTTATTGTATTTTGTGAGGTGTGAATAATTAGAATTATTTTAATTAATAGATTAATTGGTCGGCGATTTTCGGTTCAGTCGCGTAGAACCATTTTTGATTCGTTTCAACCAGTTCTTGAGGCACTTATCTGAAACCTGAGATTTTATTTTCGGCCACTTTGAGTTTTAATCCCGACCCAATTGGATTTAATTATCTCGGCCCTTGTATGTTTAAGTTTCGGTCTAAATGGATTTATTTTCGGTCTATTTATTTTAAAGTGCAAAAATCCGACCCAAATGAGTTGCAATTTCAGCCCATATAAAATAAAATCATCTTGGACCATTTTCTCTATCTCCTCGTCATGTTGAACCGTTCTTCCCCAAATCTCCCCTAGATATCTCTCTCTCGTGAAACTGCCGCCCTTTATTTCTCCCTCTCGTGCACTGGGCGTTGATTTTTGTGTTAAATCAACACTAATCCTCATTTTCAAGTCTCCACCATAAGAATCAGATCCAGAAGAAAAATTTGAAAATCTCGTTTTTCTTCATCAGCATAACTCTCGAAATCAGACATCGCCTCCATCTTCTCCAAATCGGTCTGGCGACCACCACCCTCCTGAGCAACGCGCGTCGCAACGCCTTCAGAACAGTCGAGGAGAAGGTCGTGAGAATAAACCCACTTCCGACGGGTTTCAACGACGACTTCGGGCAGCCATCTCCCGTCGGCTTCTTTTCCAAATAGCAGTAACCACGTCGTCCGACCACGAGTAGAGCACCACGACCTCGAGCCCAATTTTCGGCAAGAGTAGCAGAATCATCGACGACGGGATTTCCAGCGAGCACCAGCCGTCACGGCGAGTCGAAGGCCACCTGATTTCTGACGGGTCGAGCACCACCAGCCTTACGACGATACTAGCTTTGTCCGCGACTGAGCAGGTTTCGAGCACCACCGCCGGTGACCTTGCGGCTGACGGGAGCAGACCACCATGGCGAATGAAGGCAGTTGCGGCTGACGAGAGAACCGGACCTTACACGGTGAGGCAGTTCGGGCTGAAACGGAGTTACTCGAGTATTGTCTGGGCTACAGCTAGCCGGGTCTTCCCGAGGCAGCGAGTAGCCATGTCCGAGCCTTATTCCATTTTCCCTCCTTTTGTGTAGAATCGAGGATGGTAATCTCATTTTCCTCTTTTATTATCATTCGTTTAGATCTTTGGATATGTAATTTGGATCTTTGAATTGTGATAAATCTGAGAAAATGTTTGTGCTGAGAGTGGAAGAGAGTTGCTTGTTATTTCTGAACTATTATGATTGAACGTGTTCATTCATTTTAACTACTTTCGCATCCTGTTAATGTTGAACCCGTTGCCATGTGTTTATGTTGTTGTTATGTGAAATTTGTAGAGTTTAGTGCAATTCTTATGGCCTTGCATATGTGTTAGGGATTGAGGAAAACAAAGAAGAATAGATGCTTACTGAAGCTGAGCTACTTGTACCTTAATATGTGTTTCTTTACTGGGGTTCTTTGGTGCTGTGAGTTTGTTAATTTGGGAGCTTGAGATTATTTCTTTGTTTGGTGTTAATGTATGTTTAAAAAATTTGGTTTAAGTTGTTGGGTAAGAGTTTGTGATAAAATGGGGGCGGATGTGGATAGTCGAGGTATATTCTATTGTTACATGGAGGCTGTTGGCATGTGTGAAAATGAGTATGTTCAAATATTTTTTTTAAAACCTTTTTGTGAGCAGCCATATGTCATTTTTGTTTGAGACATTGGTTATGGATCAATTGAGCCATTGGACTTGAAATTTAATTTTCTATGTGCATATATAGTTGTCTAGTTTAGGTGAAGTTTTGATTCTTTAGTTTTCTTAGTTTAGTTGGCCTGAAGAGATTAAGTTGTATGAATGGCAATATGTGCTTTATCTTCTTTTACTTGTCTTAATTGCCTTGTTGCCTTATGTGTAATTTTTCCTTGCTTGTTCTTGTTTGTCATTGTGTGCCCGAATATTTTATCTGTCTTATTTGTTTGTTTGTCGCTACCTTTAATAATTAGAGAATATTTAAAACGTATAGATTTCTAGGAGTCGAATTTCGTGAGTTGTTCCGCGAGACGTGAACTACTCTTCATCTGTATTTTTCCGCACATCATCACATCATCAGTTACCAGGTGGGTTTTGAAAAATTGGCTATGCTGTAAATGTTAATATTGTTATTATTGTTTTACTTGTAGTATGATCAAAGTATGCATGTGGAACATGTAGCCTTCGATGGGAGCTGTAACGGCCGTCGAACGGTTATTCCCGTAACTATAGAACGACCCCAATGGGGTAATCTCCTATTTATGTCCTTGTGAAGGACACGTTGCTTGAGACCACGGCCATGCTCGGTCAGCGATAAGTACCCCGATGTAAGTCCGATGGCGAGGCCGGGCCTTCGGAGGAGACTCCTACTGGCTGGACACTGTTGTAAGACCAGAAGGCCGAGGGCCGTGGTTTTCGATATATAGTCAGCAGTAGTCTATTGATATAGGTGTGCACATGAGAACGAACATGGGATAAGAGGTTGGGATAACTAATTAATTACGTATACATAGTGTGACCATACTTGTTTTATTTATGATTAATGTTTACTGCATAGTGGTGAGCACTGCTGTTTCCTTTTGTGCTCATCCCCACCTGCTCTTCATGGATACAAGTTAGTATTGCGGGCACGGCAGAGGAGGCGAGTGGTGGTCATGTTATTGGTTTCATTTCCGCTGCTATGAACTGCTTAGTATTGTTTACTGCATTTCTGAATTTATGATGATTACCAGAATATTGATAGGGAGTGTACTCCCTAGTATTTATTCATTTGTGAAAACCCAGTTTTTGGGCGATTAAAGTTATTATTGAACCCGGTTAGGGTGTTGATTCGATTTATGAACCCGTTTGGGAGTTATGTTTATGATGTTCTGGAAAATGATTTTTCAATTAGTAGCGCCGCCAAGTATTTTGAAATAAATTTTGAAAAATTTATTCTGGTTTTTCGTTAAATAAAAGTAGGGCGTTACAGTTTGGTATCAGAGCCAGTCTGCGTTTCTGTAGACTGGTTAATGTGAATTATGTGATTATATGCTTGACCTTTAGTTATGACCACTCCCTCTCGTCGTGCCGCGCCAACTCAGGTATGCGTACCAAATTGATTTATAGATGATTGTGCAATAATTGATTATTGATATGAAATCGGGGCTTAGGAATTTATCCTCCTGCTTTTAAGCATTCTTGAACTCTAGATGAGTGGCGAACTTAGTTGTATGAACTTGACTCTAGCGGTATAGAGTTAAGTTTCGACTTGAGAAATTGTTTGTTTGGAAATTCGATATAATGTTATCGAGTTACACTCTGTTTATAGCAGCGCTTTTGCTATAAGACTTGTTGTCCTCAAGAGAGGACCATTCGCAATGCCATCTCGAAAGGAGAAGGCTTAAATGTAGGGAGCAGACGACCGAAGGAGTCCTAGATATTTGGGGTGTTCGGGAGTCTGTAATCGTTGTCGATAAGACCATTAGATGCGTGATTAGAATCCAGTCAAAGGCGGCGATGACCTATTCTTTTGTGAAAATTCTCTTCACTATATTAAGCCGCGAGCGATTTCCTAGCAGCAGCAGGACTTACCGGGAACGACTTGAACTGATGAAGGAGACGGTAAATCGTGGACTCGTGGCTGCGAGGCAACTTTGTTCCCTTATTGAATTCTTGTCTTCTTATAGAATTGTGCAAGCCCTTGTTGTTTTGTATGATAAACAATTTTGAATTGTGCTTGAAGCTTCTTTCGTTAGCCAATTTCGTGTTTTGATAATTTCGTGGATCTTCTTCTTCCTGGCGTAAAACTTCAGATGGAGTGATTTGACACATATCAAGGAGTGTTTCTTACCACCTTAAAAGATTATGCAGAAATCTTTTAAGGAGGATAGATGAGTCCGGAGCAAGCACACCGTGGGTACATAACCTTCTTAGTTTTGAATTCTGTTCATCGCAGTCTTTAGGAATCCCGTTCTTTTTCTTCTTTCGGAGTTTTGGGGAAGCTGACGTGACGGCCGATGCTAGTAGTCAGAAAAATCGAGGCGAGCTAGTTATCGTATCTCTCGGCAGGAGCTGCTGATTTGGGATTATCCCCGACTGAATAACCGTGATAGAATCTCTTTGAGAATTCTCGTCTATCTCAATAGTTGATCTCTTTGCATATTAGAGTGTGTCGTTTTGAGGAGCCAATGGACTTGGAGCTCAAACATGCCCCTTACTATCTTTGAGACTTTTGAAACCTTTGAAATTGTGAAACGATTAAAATATATATTGGACCCAAAATTCTCGTTAATTTGTAAAACCATTTCTTTTTGGTGGTTTGAGATTGTAACCTTCTTGTGAAACCTTGAACCAAACGCCGTCCCTGGCTGGGTGTAGCCACGCGAAGTGGTGGCCGAGCACGCACGACCATGCTGAGAGACGGTAGGCTTGCGCGCGGCCGATCGTTGACTCGCATGCGAACTGCAGCTGGCATCACAGTACGCACGAACTCCCCAGGCCAGCGTATAAGACCAACCACCGATATTTTTCCTGAACTGGTGAAACTGTTTCATGCTGGAATACTTGCTTATCCTTTTAAACACTTTTCGTTCGAACCTTGAACCGAGAGCTCCGAGTCCCACAAAATGTGTGTAAATCCTTAATCGATGATTCCTGATTAAGGAGAGTAGTAAATGAGTCCCTATGCTTTATTTGAGAGTTTCTCGTGTGGGCAAATTGGGAATGTCGTATTGCTATTGGTCAATCCTTATGTTGCACATAAGGGTTGCGTTCGACTCATGGAGTCGATATCGTGTGAGTATGAGCATCTGGGATTGTGTTGTATACCGTTTCATAGTCCCTGATTAAGACACTCGGCCCTTGATAAAATCGTGAGCAAATTATCAGTATAACTCGGACACGAGTCTGAAACTTGGCATCACGTGTCCAATTGTTGGTGAGATAGTTAGAGTACGCTGGCAGTACACCGAACGACCTGTTGAGGTCTTGTGTGTTGTTAGGTACAGAGTTAATTATTGATACTCATGAGTATAGGCCAAGTCGAACTGGGTCCCTTGCAAGAAAATGTGCGCCTGAGCTCGGGCAGGACTGATCACGCTCACAAGCAAAAAGGTAAACATGTGAGCATAGGGCGAGTCGGATTGAGTCCTGTATGTGAGTGTATGCTTTACGAGTTTAGGGCGATAGGACTCATGCGAGCGGAATCGGATTGCAGAGGAGGTACCCGGACCTTATGATTGAAAATTTATGATCGAGTCTGTCGTTTTCTTTTAGATGCGTGTTCTTTTGTATTTCCGAGGAAGGAAATATTTTAAGGAGGATATATTGTAACGCCCCGTTCGTTTATTAGAATTTTCTGGATTATATATAATTAATTATTATTTGCTTATAATTGATTATTTGCCCTTGCTTTATCTAATTGCTCATTTATTGGTATTGACTACTCGTCTCTATCCGCTTATATATTGAGTTACTATGTGTGGCCTTATTTATATGAATATTATGTGGTTTATTGTATTTTGTGAGGTGTGAATAATTAGAATTATTTTAATTAATAGATTAATTGGTCGGCGATTTTCGGTTCAATCGCGTAGAACCATTTTTGATTCGTTTCGACCCGTTTTTGAGGCACTTATCCGAAACCTGAGATTTTATTTTCGGCCACTTTGAGTTTTAATCTCGACCCAATTGGAGTTAATTATATCGGCCCTTGTATGTTTATGTTTCGGTTCAAATGGATTTATTTTCGGTCTATTCATTTTAAGTGCAAAAATCCGACCCAAATGAGTTACAATTTCAGCCCATATGAAATAAGATCATCTTGGACCATTTTCTCTATCTCCTCGTCATGTTGAACCGTTCTTCCCCAAATCTCCCCCGGATATCTCTCTCTCGTGAAACTGCCGCCCTTTATTACTCCCTCTCGTGCACTGGGCGTTGATTTTTGTGTTAAATCAACCTTAATCCTCATTTTCAAGTCGCCACCATAAGAATCAGATCCAGAAGCAAAATCTGAAAATCTCGTTTTTCTTCATCAACATAACTCTTGAAATCGGACATCGCCTCAATCTTCTCCAAATCGGTCCGGCGACCACCACCCTCCTGAGCAACGCGCGTCGCAACGCCTTCAGACCAGTCGAGGAGAAGGCCGTGAGAATAAACCCACTTCCGATGGGTTTCAACGACGACTTCGGGCAGCCATCTCCCCGTCGGCTTCTTTTCCAAATAGCAGTAACCACGTCGTCCGACCACGAGTAGAGCACCACGACCTCGAGCCAAATTTTCGGCAAGAGTAGCAGAGTCATCGACGACGGGATTTCCAGCAAGCACCAGCCGTCACGGCGAGTCGAAGGCCACCTGATTTCCGACGGGTCGAGCACCACCAGCCTTCACGACGATACTAGCTTTGTCCGCGACTCAGCAGGTTTCGAGCACCACCGCCGGTGACCTTGTGGCTGACGGGAGCAGACCACCATGGCGAATGAAGGTAGTTGCGGCTGACGAGAGAACCGGACCTTACACGGCGAGGCAGTTTGGGCTGAAACGGAGTTACTCGGGTATTGTCCGGGCTACAGCTAGCCGGGTCTTCTCGAGGCAGCGAGTAGCCATGTCCGAGCCTTATTCCATTTTCCCTCCTTTTGTGCAGAATCGAGGATGGTAATCTCATTTTCCTCTTTTATTATCATTCGTTTAGATCTTTGGATATGTAATTTGGATCTTTGAATTGTGATAAATCTGAGAAAATATTTGTGCTGAGAATGGAAGAGAGTTGCTTGTTATTTCTGAACTATTATGATCCTGTTAATGTTGAACCCGTTGCCATGTGTTTATGTTGTTGTTATGTGAAATTTGTAGAGTTTAGTGCAATTCTTATGGCCTTGCATGTGTGTTAAGGATTGAGGAAAACAAAGAAGAATAGGTGCTTACTGAAGCTGAGCTTCTTGTACCTTAATATGTTTTTCTTTACTGAGGTTCTTTGGTGCTGTGAGTTTTTAAATTTGGGAGATTGAGATTATTTCTTTGTTCGGTGTTAATGTATGTTTAAAAAATTTGGTATAAGTTGTTGGGTAAGAGTTTGTGATAAAATGGGGGCGGATGTGGATAGTCGAGGTATATTCTATTGTTACTTGGAGGCTGTTGGCATGTGTGAAAGTGAGTATGTTCAAATATTTTTTTTAAAACCTTTTTGTGAGCAGCCATATGTCATTTTTGGTTGAGACATTGGTTATGGATCAATTGAGCCATTGGACTTGAAATTTAATTTCTATGTGTATATATAGTTGTCTGGTTTAGGTGAAGTTTTGATTCTTTATTTTTCTTAGTTTAGTTGGCCTGAAGAGATTAAGTTGTATGAATGGCAATATGTGCTTTATCTTCTTTTACTTGTCTTAATTGCCTTAATTGCCTTGTTGCCTTATGTGTAATTTTTCCTTGCTTGTTCTTGTTTGTCATTGTGTGCCCGAAAATTTTATCTATCTTATTTGTTTGTTTGTCACTACCTTTAATAATTAGAGAATATTTAAAACGTATAGATTTCGAGGAGTCGAATTTCGAGAGTTGTTCTGCGAGACGTGAACTACTCTTCATCTGTATTTTTCCGCACATCATCACATCATCAGTTACCAGGTGGGTTTTGAATAATTTGCTATGTTGTAAATGTTAATATTGTTATTATTGTTTTACTTGTAGTATGATCAAAGTATGCATGTGGAACATGTAGCCTTCGATGGGAGCTGTAACGGCCGTCGAACGGTTATTCCCGTAACTATAGAACGACCCCAATGGGGTAATCTCCTCTTTATGTCCTTGTGAAGGACACATCGCTTGAGACCAGGGTCATGCTCGGTCAGTGATAAGTACCCCGATGTAAGTCCGATGGCGAGGCTGGGCCTTCGGGGGAGACTCCTACTGGCTGGACACTCGTTGTAAGACCAGAAGGCCGAGGGCCATGGCTTTCGATATATAGTCGGCAGTAGTCTATTGATATAGGTGTGCACATGAGAACAAACTTGGGATAGGAGGTTGGGATAACTAATTAATTACGTATACATGGTGTGACCATACTTGTTTTATTTATGATTAATGTTTACTGCATAGTGGTGAGCACTGATGTTTCCTTTTGTGCTCATCCCCACCTGCTCTTTATGGATGCAGGTTAGTATTGCGGGCACGACAGAGGAGGCGAGTGGTGGTCATGTTATTGGTTTCATTTCCGCTGCTATGAACTGCTTAGTATTGTTTACTGCATTTCTGAATTTATGATGATTACCAGAATATTGATAAGGAGTGTACTCCCTAGTATTTATGCATTTGTGAAAACCTAGTTTTTGGGAGATTAATGTTATTGTTGAACCCGGTTTGGGTGTTGATTCGATTTATGAACCCGTTTGGGAGTTATGTTTATGATGTTATGAAAAATGGTTTTTCAATTAGTAGCGCCGCCAAGTATTTTGAAATAAATTTTGAAAAATTTATTCTGGTTTTTCGTTAAATAAAAGTGGGGCGTTACATGAACTTATTAGGATTTCACATGATCACTCATAATCCAACAAAATTCCACAATTATAATTAAATAAATCCTAAAAAGCAGTTTAATCATAATAAGCAACACATGAACAAACGAGAGGGAAAAAGACTCTCGGTACCGTTCTCAGGATTAACACACGACACGAATGAGACGAAAGTCGAGACGGGCTGTTCGGGGGGGCTTGACAACTTCGTTTGGCTCGCCGACAAAATACAGTGAACGGGACCGCTCGCGGTTGGGAAGGCGTTGCAACGGAGCCTTCATATCGAGCGGCAGCGGGTTCCCGAGGGTGGACGACGGCCTGAATGGCTTGTCAGCAACTGAACGGTGGCGGACTCGCCGGGAACGCGCGATGGAGATTTCGTGGTGATCGTCGGGGGTCGTACGCGAGCTGCAGAAGGGAAACCGACGGGAAAATTGTTGGTTCACGATAGTGACGAAGGCGTGTGACCGCTGCGATGCCCGACGCTGGGGGGAAAAACTTCTTGCAACGTTAATGGTGGTGTTAGTCGGACTGTTGTTGGTGTCACGAAATGCAGCGGTCTGGGAGGTACTCACGCGAGAGGATTATGATGGTGGAGGGCGTTGGATTTGGCGAGAGAAAAGGGACGGTGTTGTACGAAGAAGATATTAAAGTTGCTGAGGGATTTCTCTCTGATGTCGACGAACAAGTGGAAGGGATTTTCTAAGGGTCTGCGCACGTTTTGAGATAACAAAATAAAGCTGATAATGGTTACACGAGAGAGAGGGCTGCGGGTTTGCGATATAAATACTACTAGGTTAACTCACAAACTAAACTTGGCCAATAAGCAAGAAGGAAGGCGGGCCGGGTATCACGAGGGCGGGGCGGGGTGGCGCGGGGCTCACAGCTCGGGCCGAGGCTCTTCTCCTGGTTTATTACTCCCGAAATTAAACGTTCGGTTAGATCGCACTATAATTAAAATAAACGGACATATAAATATATATGATATATAACACACAATAATATTTATATTTAATTACTAAGAATAATTTAGACAAATAATAGTAATAATAATAACAATAATAGCAATTAGGCATGTAAGCAATTAACAATATTTAGACAATCAATAATAATAAAAATAAATAAGCAATAATAAATATAATAAATACATCCAAATAATTCTCCAATAAACGGGGCGTTACATTCTCGGCATGGATTGGTTGGAGAGATACCAGGCGGACATCTAATGTCATGATAGAGAGGTGACGATGCACTTAGTCGAGGTAGATTGCATCACGTCCTTAGATACGAAGACGAGGACCCTACCGCGTATTATTTCCATGGCGAAGGTGACTATGTGTTTGCAGAGAGGGGATTGCCAGGGTTACTTGGTGAGCATACTCGGGGAACCTTCAGAGGAGCAGATACCCAGAGATGTACCCGTTGTGCGAGAATTCATGGTGTAATACCCCGTTTGATTATGAAATATTTGAGAATAATTATTGATTAATTATTGTTATTATTATTTGTCATATTATTATTATTGCGTTTATATTTATCGT
>CACSLK010016925.1:918141-936529 GCA_902706635.1 Striga hermonthica
TTCATAATTACAAATAAAATCGATACGGTCTTGCTCCAGTTCTTCCCTTATCTTTTGAACAAAATGATTTAACAAAATGATAGTGTATGTAGTTTAAATCGTAAGAAAAAAAAATAAAAAAAAAATAAAAAATACAAAAAATACCTCCCTATCTTCAAAGGCGAACTTCATTAAGTTGTGTTGAAGATTTGGAGTTGGGCGCTCAAACATACGAACCACATGAAGTTTTTAACGTACATCTCTTGTTTCTCTGAATATCATTAATGATACCGAAGGGGTGTTCCATTGTCCATTTTTGGTGTACTTTTTTTTTTGAACTGTACTTTTATAGATGCGTGCAAAGTGTCAAATATCGATTTAGCATGTTAAATATTATAGGATGTATATTTAAATTTCTGATGAGCCATTTTTAAGGGAGAAATATGATCTGATTAAAAGAAAAAAAATTAAAAAAAAATTGTATCGATTGGTTAATTAGTTCCAAAAAGATAGTTATTCCAAATCAACAATAAACATATCATTAGGATATTTTGTTAATTTGAATCTCTAAATTTTTAAATGGTTTGATTAACAAATAAATTCCTTCTTAATAGGAGACTTAATAGGAGACGCTTCTTTGTTGTTGTTGACTTGTTGTCATGGTATCCAAAAAACTATCTTCTCTCAAATTTGAATTCTTTCCAGAAAAATGACAGCGTATCATTAGGAGATTTTTTGGGCTTTCAATTTACACGTTAATACAGATTGCGGGATTGCAGCGATATTTTTGGACTTTCAATTTACATGTTATTACATTGCAGGATAATTAATGTTGTGCGTTGAATTTTATTTTTTTAAAAATCCATTTAAGGAAAGCAATAAATGCACATCAGAAATTGACCTACTATTTTTAAAAAATGGTAAATCTTATTATATATATATAGATTGTTCGATATAATCCCTTGGATATAACTATCGGCTCAATTGGAATTTAATTCCAACACCATTTGCTATGTTGTTTATATTGGCCCATTGTGGATGTGTTTATTAGGCCCATTTAATTTTTTTAAAATATTTGGCCTTTGTGTATATATTTTCTTAGCCTATTACCTTTGTGAAACCTTCTTAGCCCAAAGAGGAGATTTAATCACGGCTCCTTCTTCTTTCTTCTTGACGTAGACCGAGTCTCCTCATCCCCGCACGTTTTATTTTCTATTGCGATTTTATGTGAAAACCTTATCTCCTCTCGCATTTAAAATTGACCGAGAACGTCATAGCAGCTTATCTGGTATCTTCTTCTTCAATCTCAAAACCACAGCCTTCTTTTATATAAGAAAAGAGAGAGAGAGAGAGAGAGAGAGAGAGAGAGAGAGAGAGAGAGAGAGAGAGAGAGATCGTGTACCTGCAGATTCCGGCGAGACCATCTTCGTCCGGTGACCTCCTCCGAGAGAAGCCGCCGATCAGCAGCCGTACACACCTCAACCGCGAGAACCTCCGGTGCTGTTCAGTAGCCGCTAGAGACCCAACGCCGGCCTGTGCGTGTTCAATCATCGGAGCATCCCACAACAATCCCGTTCGTCGGCGTCCGTTCGTCAAGCTTCAGCCATCGACGTTCTTAGAGGGTGTCCGTCCGTCGCGAGATCAGCATCGTTCTCTGTTTGCAAGTCGACCTTGTTCAGTTCCCGTGTTCGCAAAGTTTCGAGTTCGAGGCCCCGTTGTCCGACCCGTTTTCAGATAGCTTGTAGATTCCCGAAGACGGGTAATCTATTTTGAACCTTCCTGATACAATTTTCATGCTATCATGTATGCTGAAATTATTCACTCGTTGAATCGATTATCGTATATTTAATCGGATCATATATTGTTCGTATGTACGGATAGTGTTCGGGGATGAATGGAACTCTCGATTTCGTTAAAGTAAATTTCGTTATGTTGCTGTGACTATATCGTGTTAATTCGGAGTCCCGTTTTGTCGTTTCGGAGTCTCGTTGTAATTTATTTTGGGATCGTCTTGTTCGTTTGTTTTCAAACCGTGTTTCGACGTTTCGTTTTTTTTTCGATCAGATAAAACCCGTTTCTTAAATGTTTCAAACTCTGATAAGTCTGTACATTTCATATATGATTGTTTAGAACATGTGTTTGTAGCTTCCGTTAAGATTTTTCAAATTTTGGACAGCCTCTGGTCGAATTCTGTCTGTTCAGATAGCAGATTTTGTTTTTCACATTCATTTGTATATGTTTTCAATAAAAGTCTCATCCAGACGTAGTGGTGCAGTGGTCATTACACTCATTTCATGTGAATGAGGTAGTGAGTTCTAAACTTCAGACCCGCAATTCAATTTTTTTTTCCAGCCTTTGATGTCTCCCAGCAGCGCGGGCTTCACAGCCCGCGAGCGGCCCGCGCTCAGCCCGATTAACCTCACCAGCAGCCTCAGCCCGCGAGCCCGCGCCTCGGCCCGCGAGGCCCGATGCCCTCACCAGTCTACTCAGGCTTCAATTTTCGGCTCAAATTGCCTTAGCTGCAGCCCAAATTCGCATATAAGGCCCAGCTGTTGGGCAGTCTTCGGCCAGCATGCTAGCAGGTCGGCCCAATTGACCTTTTTACCCTATTTTGAGTTCTGGAAGCCCGTTTTATGTACCGATTTCAATTCTAAAAATTATTTTCAAATGAGAAAAATTTGAGAAAAATATTTTTAAGTCTCGAGACTCTAAATTAATTTTTCGAGCCATATTTTGCAAAAATAAGAGAGTTCCAAGTCCACGAAAAATCCGATTAATACCCTTAAGTCTTAATTTTTATCAAGTATGGGTTTTATGTTAAATTCGAGTAGTGAGATAGATTATTGATAAATTATCTCTCTTAAATGTAGGTGTTTGAGGAGTCGAGCCTCATCCTACGTACTTGCTTTTGTGTGCAATTTTTCCGAAATTTCCAGGTGGGTTTTGAAAAATTACTATGCTTTAAATGTTATTACTGTTTTAAATGTGGTATGATCAAGGTATGCATGTGAATCATGTAGCCTTCGATGTGAGCTGTACCCGCCACCGAACGGTTATCCCCGTAGCTATAGAACGTACCCGTTGGGTAGTCTCCCTTGAGAGCCGTAAGACCAGGGCGTAGGTTCTGGCTAGTGATCCCCGATTGTAAGACCAATTCGTAGGTTTTGGCCGACGGGATGGTTTACTCCTACTGGTTGGGCATCGTTGTAAGACCAATTCGTAGGTCTTGGCGTTCGAATTGAGTATCAGCAGTAGTCTATGCGTAGGTGTACACATGAGTCTGATTATTGTGATTATTGATGGGAGAATGGGATAGATTATTGCTTCGTATTCATGCTGAGACCATACCTTTCGATTACTGATTATTGTCATTAACATTTATTGCATAGCGGTGAGCACTATTGTTTCCTTTTGTGCTCATCCCCACCTGCTCTTCATGGATGCAGGTTAGTGTTGCGGGCACGACCGAGGAAAGCGAGTGTGGTCATAATAAATTGTTACTGCTTCCGCTTGATATTGAATTATTTCTATTTTTGTTTTGTTTGATTACTGGAGTATTGTTAGTGAATGTTTTCCCTAGGATCTTATGAGTATTGATTATTGAACTGGGTTATTTTGGATTACTGAATATTGATTAATGAATTTTGAGAATTGAGTATTGATGATTGTTTGAAATTGATATTGGTTTTGAAAATGAGTAGCGCCTCAAGTGTTTTTGAAAATGAATTTCGAAAAATTCATCTTGGAATTTTACAAATAAAAGTGGGGCGTTACACATGGGCGTCTTTCTTGACCATCTACAGGGAGGACCACCAAACCGACAGTTGGAGTTCACGATCGACTTGGTGCCTAGAGTCGGGCTAGTGTCGAAAGCGCCGTACGTATGGTGCCGAAGGAGATTTAGGAGTTGAAGGCTCAGATTCAGTAGTTGTTAAGTCTCGGATTCATCCGACTGAGTGTTTCACCTTGGGGATAACCTATCCTTTTTGTCAAGAAGAAGAACGAGACTTTGCGTATGTGCATCGACTACCGAGATTTGAACCGGTTGACGGTGAAGAACAAGTATCCGCTCTCGAGGACAGAGAATTTGTTTGACCAGCGGAGGGGAACCCGTGCATTTTCAAGGATGGATTTGTGATTGGGCTACCACCATCTGAAGATCAAGGAGTCTAACTTGGCTAAAACTACGTTTTGTACCCGATACGGTCACTATGAGTTCATTGTGTTGCCGTTCACCTTGAAAAATGCACCGGGAGTATTCATGGATCTCATGAACTCCACCCATACTTGGATCATTTTGTCATCATCTTCATTGAATACATATAGGTCTATTCGAGGAGCACCGCCCTGCACGAGAAGCATTTGAGTATCATGCTGGAGACACTTAGATAAGAGAGACTATACGCCAAGTTCTTGAAGTGCGAGTTTTGGCTCGATCGAGTAGAGTTCCTTGGTCACTTCATCATGGCCGAGGGCATAGAGGTTGATCCTGGGAAGATAAAGATAGTGAGAAACTGGTCATCGCCGAAGTATGTCACTGAGATTCAGAGTTTTCTTGGGCTAGTAGGCTACTACCGGTGATTCATCAAAGGGTTTTCAAAGATAGCCCTACCATTGTCACGTTTGAAGAGGAATACAGTGAAGTTTGAGTGGAGTGATCGATGTGAGGTGAGTTTCCAGGAGCTCAAGAAGATGTTGACTACAACGCCAGTGTTGACAATACCGGATCCTACTCGGGATTTCACCATCTATAGTGATGCTTCGAAACAGGGTTTAGGTTGTGTGCTGATACAAGAGAAGAAAGTAGTGGCATATGCTTCATGCGAGCTGAAGTCACATGAAGAAAACTACCCGACTCACGACCTCGAGTTGGAAATCGTAGTGCACGCATTGAAGATCTGGAGGCACTACTTGTGTGGTGGTCGGTGATAGATCTACACCGATCGCAAGAGTCTGTAGCATATCTTCACGCAGAAGGAGCTCAACATGTGTTAGAGACGGTGGTTGGAGCTAGTGAAGTACTATGACTGCAAGATTCAGTATCATCTGAGGAAAGCGAACGTAGTAGCCGACACCCTTAGCCGGAAGGTAAGGGGCGAGTTGACCTCCATAATCACCGAGAAGGACCAGCTGATTTGAGAGTTCGGTAGGATGCATATTGTGGTGGTCGAGTCACCTCCCAAGTAGAAGGTTGTGGGGAGTGTTCGTGTGACGAGGATGTGTCCCACGCTTCATGATAGGATCCAGCAGGATCAGTCCTTTGACGAGTTCATTCGCACAGTGGATTCATACCGGAGGAGTAGAGGGACTTACTGAGGCACAAATGTGTTGGGACCGATGATGATTACGATAATATGAAAGTCACAGACTATCTACGAATTAACCCCTAAGTGCAGCGAAACTAGAAGCAAGGGTTAAACGCGTACCATTTTTAATTTTTTGTTGACTCTGAGACGTTTTTGTTATTCGATGTTGGAAATAGTCTGAAACCTAGAATCCGTTAGGCAGTTGGACTTGTCCTTGCACATATTGGATCGTTCTGAACCAGCTACACTGCTCCTGGACTACACCTGGACCACCTGGACACGAACCGGATGAGCTGGGAGCGAACTGGGCAAGTTCTGCACACTCTGGGCCGGTCTGGAAGGCTGTCCAAGTTGCTGGGCCACGCACAGAACATGTGGGCCGCGCGCGCGAAGGAGATGGGCCGCTTCGCTGGGCCGCTGGAGGGCTGAAGGTCACGCGGGCCATCACTGGGCCTCGCGAATCTTGTGAGGGGAAAAGGCGCGTGGGCTAGAGTCGGGCCCCGCGCGGGCTTCTGCTGGGGGAGACGTGGGCTGCACTCGGGCCGTGCTGCCCGTGTACTATATCCTTCCGCTGGGCTGTCTGTACGCGTGTTGGGCCTTGCATGATTGGGCTGCACGCATTGGCAATGGGCTGAGGCGCCTGGGTCGCGATGGGCTCTCCATGCTGGGCTGCGGACAAGCGGGCTACACGCGTGGATCTGCCAGGAAGCTGGGCTGTGCGCGGATTTCGCCAGGTGAGCCACGACGGCGTCGTCTGGTCACCGGAATCACGTCGGTCGTAGTGAGATGGTCGTCGAAGGTTTTTTGTCACTCTCAATATATCCGATTGGCACAATTCTGTCTTTTCTTAAAGAACGGATAACCCCGCGAATTCAGATATATTACGGGGTTAAATATATATATATATATATATATACATATATATTATTTGGTTGGATATATATAGGGTTTATTGCACGAAATCCCCCTGTATTATAAGAAATCTGTGCGTTTTCCACTCCTATTTTAAAAATTGCGTCAAACCCCCTTGTATTTTATGTTTACATGCATACTCGCAATTTCAAGTTAACACCGTTACATTAATGCCGACGGTGTTACTTTTTCATTGAATTTACCTTTATATCCTTACTTTAACTTTCAATTTACTATTTTACTCTTAATGCGAATATATTGACTTAAAAAGAAAAATCCCAATGGTGGGGTTTGAACCCACCACCTTTGGGTTATAAAAAACAACTCTTACCAACTAGGTTACTAGTCAATTAGTTATTGACATGATTTTATCTATATATATCACACGATACAGCAGAAATATCATATAATTAAGTATATAGATTCTAAATTATAAATATCATAATAATTAATTATATAGATTTTAAATTTTGAATAATATAATAATTAGTCAAGTATAAAGATTATAATTATTATAAATAATATAATAATTAAGTATTTAGATTATTAATTATAAATAATCTAATAATTAAGTAAATATTTTCTAAGTTATAACCAATATAAAAATTAATTAAACAGATTATAAATTAAAAATAATATAATATTTAAATAAGTATATTTTAAATTATAAATAATATAATAATTCGTTATATAGATTCTATATTATAACTAATACAATGATAAAATAATATATTGTAAATTATAAATAATATAATGATTAAATAAATAGATTACAAATTCTAAATAATATAATAATTAAATAACTATATCTTAAAATAAATAATATATAATATTATTCATATAATTATATATAACATTATATATATTATATATTATATAATATTATATTTATATTATATTATATATAATTGTAACTATTACATATAATTATAATTATATTATATTATATTATTATAATATATTTTAATATATTATATAATATTATAATTATATTATATTATATATAATTATAACCATATATTATAATTATATTTTATTACATATAATTATATTATATTATATTATATTATATTATATTATATAATTATAATATAATATAATTATATTATAATATATAATCATATTATATTACTATAATTATATATTATAATTATATTATCTTATAATTATATATATATTATGATTATATTATAATATATAATTATATTATATTATATAATATTATGTAACATATATAATATTATCATTATAAATATATATATATATATCATAATTATATTATCATTATATATATCATAATTATATTATATTATATATAATTATAATTATATTCTATTATATATAATTATAATTATATTGTATAATATATAATTATATATTAGAATTATATTATAATTATATTATATTATATAATATTACATATACAATATATTATATATATAATTACAGTTATAATTATATATATTATATATATAATATTACATTATATTATATAATATTATATAATATAGATAATATTATATAATTATAATTATATAATGATCTATATATTATAATTATATAATGATATATATTATATATTATATAATATTACATAATATTATATATTATATAATTATAATTATAATTATATATACAATATATAATTATAATTATATAATATTATATATTATATAATAACCGTTATATATATTGTATATATATATTATATTATATAATGTATTTTATATATAAAATATTATTTTTATATATTATATTACTTCAATTAAAAAACATTTACTTAAATTTTATATTCACATTTATTTTACATTTATATTTATATTTTAATATGTTTTAATGAAATTATGATTTTATTTTTTATTAAATAGCAATATATTTATTTATTATTTTCGAATTTCACATTTAATTTTATTTAATTTAATTTTTATTTTATTTTAATTATGTTACTTTCCTTCTTTAATAAATTGACATATTATCCTTTTATTTAATTTATTTTTTTATTTTTAAACTATTTAATTCATTTCAGTATGATGTATAGATATATTTATGTTCAATAGATTACATATCCACCCATATGGCCTAGTGGTTGAGTGGTCATTCCCTTCTTTTCCAACCCAGGTTCGAATCTTGTTGCCCACATTCATACCATTTAGATTTTACAAATAATTCAAGGGTAAAACAGTAATTTCCACGACTTTGGATAAAAAAATGAAGAAAAAGCCGCACAGCACGCGCGTGCACACCACTTCCGTTATCTTAGACGGTTTAGGGTGTTTCGCGCATGCAAAAGTACATTACAAGGGGGTTTGACGCAATTTTTAAATTACAGGGGGGTAACGCGCAGATTTAGTATAATACAGGGGGGTTTGGTGCAATTTACCCGATATATATATATAGATTGCTCGATCACCTTAGATCTTCTGTTGTATGACCGACATCTAATTCGATCATCTTGGTGGGCGATGAAATCAGATATATCTCTACTGGGATTACTTGGGGAAGAAGAAGAGAACACAAGAGAGAGAAAAGAGCACAAGGGGCGGCGCCAATCTCGATCTCACGTGAATATTTGCTCTCTCTTAGTCTCGTAATTCCAAGAGATGTGATATATTTATAGGCTACAACAGGGACCCAAAGGAGGTATTAAATTGGGCTTCTCTTATTTGGATTATATTATAGGCCAAGCCTACCAAACCCAAATGAGAATAATACATACACTCCACTAAAGTAGTATTACTGAATAAACTCCCACTTTAATCCCCAAATTATATTCGAGCTCCAACAATAATTACTCGATTTATCTCCCTGTGTTGAAGATATAATGTTCATCAATTAATTTAATTACTGACAATTAAATTAATCGATATCTATAACCGAGACTAGTACCACTAATCCCATTATTATTATGTCAGAATAAATTCCACTGACAAGATTTAACATAATAATCCATCTTGAGCTCATCTCGGGAACATCATAAAACTAACGCAAAAGGTGACAGTAAATATCCTAACAACACATCATACATGCAACAATATTACCCAAGATAGAGGGTCTATTGATCCAGTTCACTAAACCTCACCCATGTGAATCAAAGTAATATATATTGCATATATGTCTGTTTAATATCTTACGGGTTAAGAGTACGCAGTAATTAACCGAGGCCTAGTTTGTTTACAACGATCAGTATAAAATGAACTTCTGCTCTCTAAGATCAATTAAATATACAAAGTGTACTAGTGTAACTAATCAGTCAAGACCAACTGTACGGTTAACATTACAACTGTTCGGATGGGGTGTTCATTTCCATCTAGGTTGTGAACCACAATTCTTGTTTTGCAAGTAACTGATAGAATGATCTTCTTTTCGCCCGCGACCCATTCTATCTAAGTTCAAAATAACATAACATAGACTTGTTTAATTAAACATGATTCTCATTCAAATGGGTTGAATGTAAATACATCTAAAGCCAAGCTTTCAGTATGAACACTAACAAGATGGTGCATTAGAGTACAAGGAAAGGATAGTAGTGTCGTATGTCGAGGACTTGAGGAAGGATATCAAGACTGAGGCACACCGGCAGTACCAAGATGTACCACAACCAGAAAGGGTCATTTTTGTGGAGGGGTATGAAGAAGGATGTAGCAAAATTCGTGAAAAAGTGTTTAGTTTGCCAATAGGTAAAAGTCGAGCATAAGTTTCCACCTAGATAAGTGCAACCACTAAAGGTCCCGTTGTGGAAGTGGGAGCACGTCACCGTGGAAGGACCAGCACGATGCAATTTGAGTAGTTGTGGATAGACAGACGAAGTTGACTTACTTCTTGCCCGTGAGGATAGCGATGACCATGGAGCAGCTTGCCAGTATCTATATCCGTGGGATTGTTCAACTCCACGGAGTAGTCGAGACTATAGTATCAACCTGAGATCCCCGTTTCACCGAACGATTTTAGGAGAGCCTTAACGAGGCCATGGGGACAAAACTGCAATTCAGTTCAGCTTACCACCCGCAGACCGACGGACAGTCGAAGCGGACCATCCAGACACTCAAGGATATGCTTTGAGCTTTCATTCGGGACCGTGGTGTTGGATTCTGTTAGGAACGTCAACAACAAGCATGTTTGAATTTGGCAAAAAGACCCTAACGCAGCGGAATCTATAGTTAGGGTTAGGACATTACTGTTTAAAATTTTTTGCGGACTCTGAGACGTTTCGGATTTCCATTGATGAAGGTCGTCTGAACACCAGAGTTCGATGGGCTGGTGAACTTGACCTTTCTCGATTCAAATCGAATATCGGGTCACAGACGGATCACCGGGTCAAGGCCTAGTCAGGTTCGAGTCGGTCGGATGCAGTTCAGGTCGATCAGGTCGCGACTGGGCTCGGTCGGTCCTCGGCTGGGTGCGTGTAGTATCGAGCCTTTATTTGCTGTGTTAATCTTGTAGCAACTGAAAGTTAATCGTAGGTTTGAAACTTCATTTTTTTTTTATTTCGAGCCTTGCCGCGTATTGTTCGTCGTTTTGTCGTTTGTTGTTTTTTGAACCGTATTATTATCATTTCATTTTTTATTCAAAAACCTGGTTTTTATAAACTTTCGAAGTCTATGATATTAGTTATATGTTTTTGGAAGTTTTTGTTATATTTCGAACCCTCGACGTGCTCAAAGTTCTTTTCAAAATCCGGTCGCCGCTCTTATTGCAACCCAGGCCTTCGGCCTTCTATGTTCTTTATTCAAATATTAGCATCCCAGATTTATTTTTATTTTATTTTTTTTAAAAAACTCGCAGCCATTGCGTGTGTAGCCAGTGTCCGGCCAATTTGTTTTTCTTTATTTTTTTTTTCGCGCATCAGGCGAGCCCAGTGTGCGGCCCTTTTCTTTTCTTCCCAGCGGCCCATTAGTTTTTCTCCCAGTAGCCCAAGCAACTTACGCGAGCACCCCATTCCAGATGAGAAAGGACGTTCGGGCCATCTGACACGCACTCAGCCCGCTTTCGCTCTCCGCAGCTGCGCGCGCCTACAACTCCTTCGGCCAGCGAACCCGGTTTCGGCCCGCGTACTCCAACTGGTCCAGGCCTAAGCCGCGGCCCATTAGCGAGCTCCAGGCCTATTTTTCCACGGCCAAATGTTGTCTAGTGGCCAGCGCGGCTGAGGGTGACTTTTTAGTCATTTTTGTGTGACAAGAGCCTTATTTTTGTGTTGAACTCGTCACTATAAATTATATAAAAATGAGAAAAGTCTCAATACCCCATTTTCTTTTTCGAGTCCTTTCTTTATAAATTTTCAAGAGTTCCAAATCCACGAAAAACAATTGATAAAAACCTTATTCCTTATTTGTGATTAAGTGTGGGGTTTTTATTATTCTCGAGTAATGAGATAGATTATTAATATATATTATCTCGCTTAAATGTAGGTGTTTGAGGAGTCGAGCTTCTGCCTACTACTGGTCCTTGTGTTTTTGCCTATCTGGATTTACCAGGCGGGTGTTGATAAACCTTACTGTGTATGTTAATTGATATAGTTGCTTGACTTGATCGTCTATGTATGCATGTGAACCGTTAGTCTATGAGAGGTTCTCACATTGATGGGTTTTTCCGAAATTCTTCTAACTTTAGCCTATAGAAAGTATTCTCCCGTTGATGGGTTTTTCTGACGGTATAGCTCCTGTCGATGGGTTTTTCCGACGGTTTAGATGTGATCACAAGAGCGTAGGGCTATTAGGGAGGTAGGTAGTCGATATGCTTGCATACTGAGATTATGATTTTAACTCATTATGTTGATTATACTGCATGGTATTCCCATAGTGAGCTAGTTGTTTGCTCACTCCCACTATTATCTCTCTTTTCAGTTTGAGCTGGTGGCCGCGGCGTAAGACGAACGAGGCGGGGTCATATTATTTGATGTTATTGAACTGTTACTGCTTCCGCTTGTTTTATTATTATAATTCTCATTACAAGACATGTTTATAATTGATATTGGAGACTGAACCATGTATCTAGAGTTTTATGCATTCTAGACTATGAATTCGGATAACTGTTTTGAAATTATGAATTGAGATTATTTTATGATTGAATAATTGGCGAGGCATGATCATTGTTGGCATGCGATGTTTATTGGGATGGTTGTATTCCCCGTGAGATGTTAATCGGGATGGTTTTGTTCTGTTTGTCCCATTTTTGTGTCTTTATTTTAGTTTATTTTTCCTTTTATTTTCCCCACTTCTAGGATTTTGGTAGTTTATTTGGTCCAATTTTGTGGTTTTGTGTTTTTCTCTTTAGTTTCTATTTGTGCGTCTTTTTGCCGTGTTTTGCTTCGTGTTTTTCTCTGTGTTTGTGTTTTCAGGAGGTAGGTTGTGCCGGTCGATGATGGGACTACTTGAGCCGAAAGCCTGATGTCGAGAATACTCGTCGTGGAGCTCAGAAAGCTGAAGGAAGGACCGAAAAAATGAACTGGAGGTGTGCGCAGAATTTCTCGCGACTTGCGAGATGGTCGCGACTCGCGAGAATGTCGTGAGTTCAACAGAGGCTGAAGATGTTGTTCGCGAGCTCGAGTCGCGACTCGCGAGTCAATGTCGCGACTCGCGAGACAGAGTCACGACTCGCGAGTGATGTCTCGATTTTCCCTAGAAGAATGAAGATATTTGAAGATGTGCAACTTGCGAGAAGTCGCGACTATGGCTGACACGAATTTCGAGGCGCGGGTTTTTACATCAGAATTAGGGCCTAGGATTCATTATTCGACTTTCAGACTTTTTTTTTTACGTACTTTCTCTCTAGAAACTCATTCCTTTTCATACTTTTGCTCTTTTGATTGGATTTTGGAGATTGAAACTATGTTTTCTAGGGATTTGGATCCTTCATTGGATTTGACATTGGGATTCTCTTTATTAATCATAAGTTCTTCTTTTCTCAATTGTGCGTTGATGATGATGGCTTGGGTTTATATGAATTTTGATGTTAAATTCCATATGAGTAGCTAAATCCATATGCTAGGGATAGGGGATGATTGATTAGGTTCGATTAATGATTGCTTGTTCTTGATTTCTCATGCCTACTCGAGTTGTGCTTATTCTAGGGTTAGTAGATTGATCACCTTTCTAACCTAATCAATAAACGTGTAGAACCGAGAGGGGAGACGTTTGTCGACTTAGGCTCGTTTAGGGTAGACTTGTTCGTAAAAGTATTGTCTATGAGCTGTTGGAATTGATAGTTGATCGTGTACGTTCACTCTCTTGTTACGAAGAGTTATTGAGAGTGAACCTCTAGACGAGCAACGATTCACGTCCTTAAACCGAGAAATTGATTGCCAGTAGTTGCGTTAGAACCGAAAGCAATTATCCCCGATTCCCTAGCTCTTTAATCATTTGAATTAATTCACTTGATATTTAAATCGCTTCTCATTTATTTTAAAGTCATTAGCTATAATTGAAACCAAAACCATTGAAATAGAGTGTTTAAGAATTTTTCTTTTCTTTTTTGTGATCGAATAATCGTACAATTGATTCTGGCTAACCTTCCTTGCGATACGACCCGGGGAACGAATCTTTCGATTCTACTCCGGTAAAAATACTCACAACAA
Organism: Striga hermonthica; assembly: GCA_902706635.1. Classification (NCBI taxonomy): domain Eukaryota; kingdom Viridiplantae; phylum Streptophyta; class Magnoliopsida; order Lamiales; family Orobanchaceae; genus Striga; species Striga hermonthica. The sequence continues at coordinate 931,909 of CACSLK010016925.1, forward strand.
AATTGGCGCCGTTGCCGGGGAGGGTTTAGGATTTTAATTGTGTGCTTATTCATTTTTTTTAAGTGTTTCTCTTCGTTTTATTTTGCTAGTTTATTAGATCTTGATTTTTGGTTCTTTGTTTTTATTTAGTTTTTCTTCTTTGTTTATCTGGTGCTCGTGACGGTTTCTTGTCTTTGTGTATGCGTACCAGGAGTGGACGCAACCTGCTATCTCCGATCAACAAATCAGTCAACGAGAGCCTGAGGGAGCTGCTGGAAGAGCTTACTCTGGAATCGCACGGGGAAGACGAGCATTCTCCAAAATCATCCGAAGGCAGCAATTTCGATATGGGTGAACGAAAACAACAAGCTCCCCATAACACCCTCCGAACCTTAGCCCAGCTGGTTATCAGGCCAGTCACTTCATGCTTTCGTTTGCCGGATTTTGCACAAAACTATGAGCTCAAAATGATTCAATACAACCACTTGGACTGAGGTGTACTCAAAGTTCATTGGGAGGTACTACTCTCATCAAAAGACCCAGGAGCTTCGGTCACAGATCGTCTCATTTGCTCAATTACCGAACGAGTCTCTTCATGAGGCTTAGGAGCAGTTCAATGATCTCCAGCGACAGTGCCCCCATCACAACCTTTATTCGGGGCTACTTATGAACGCTTCTACGATTCCCTCCACCAGAACTTGCAGTATATGGTCGACAACGCGGCAGGAGGTGATATCGGAGCAAGGACAACCGAGGAGATGTTTGAAATTTTTGAGACGATGAGTACGAACTCATCGCAGAAGAGCACTTGAGGCAAGAGAGCGGTAGTGAATGAGGTCGGGGCAGGCCATGACTTGGTGGTAGTTGAGCTTACTGAACATATGAGGTTGCTTACTGCACGAGGATCTCAGCCGATCAACACATTTGCCATTGACACATGTGGGGCATGTGGAGTCCCAGGGCATAGGTCCGAAGTATGCCCCTCATCTTTCGAGCAGGACTCCGGTGAGCAGTTTTCGGATGCCAGTGCTTTACAAGGATACCAGAATCGGCCTGGCAATGACCCATATTAAAACACGTATAATCCCGGATGGCGGAACCACCCACACTTCTCGTGGTCAAACAACTCAAACACCCTTCAGCCATCTCGTCTGAACTTCATGCAGCAACAACCTCGACCCAACTTTTTGCCCCGGTCGAACTACCAGCCACAACAGCAGCAGAGGGGACCAGAAGCGGGGTCGAGTTCGAACCTCCAAGACGATGTTGCCAAAATCCTTCAGCTTATGGCTAACCGTGAGCAGAGGGATGTCAATCAGGATGCCTCTATTAAGCGCATAGAGACATAGTTAGGCCAACTGGCTGCCAGGGTCGGGACCATTGAGATCGAGATGAACAAGGGGAAGTTGCCTAGTCAGCCCGAGAAAGCTAAAGCTATCACTGTGCTCAGGAGCGAAAGAAGTGGACAACAAAGTGCAGATGCCTGAGCCCGAGGATCAGAAGACTCATTCGGAAAAGATCAAGGAAGCAGAGTCCGGGGAGGCGTCAGATGAGCCGGTGCTACACAAGTCGCCGAATCCTTTCAAGCCGCGCATTCCCTTTCTGGACAGACTTAGGAACGAGAAGCAAGAGAATCAATTCCGGGATCTTTTCTGCATGCTCTCCAAGGTGAATGTCAACTTGCCACTCCTCGATGTGATTAGGAATATGCCATTATATGGTAAGTTCTTTAAAGACTTGGTCACCAAGAAGAGGAGGTTCGAGGATGGAGAAAAGGTAGTAGTGTACGAAGCGGCAAGTGCAATGCAGCACGACTTGCCTAAGAAGGAACGTGACCCCGGTGGCTTCATTGTCCAGATATTCTTGGGAAACGGGAAGGTAGCCTCGGGGATGCTTGACCTCGGGGCTGGAATTAATCTTATGCCCTTCTCGATCTTTCAGAGACTTGGCCTTGGGGATTTGAGGCCGACTCGCATGTGCCTCGAGTTAGCAGACCGTTCCATCAGGTACTCGAAGGGGATAGTCGAGGATGTTCTCGTGAAGGTGGGTAAGCTTATCATTCAAGTGGATTTCGTCGTTCTAGACGTTGGGGATGTGCACGACAATGGAAAGGAATACACCATATTCTTGGGAGACAGTTCATTGCGACGACTAATACTCTCATCAATGTGAAGAACGGAACCCTGAATATGACGGTTTTAGGGGAATCAGTGTCTATTTCTGTTCGAGAGGCCATATCCTCACCCTCAGTTAATTTTATAGAAGAATGTGCTTTTATTGATATTGTTGACCCTTTTGTGGATGAGAGTGTGTTGCAGGAGTTCGAGGAAGTATCATTGCCGGCTTTCGATGAAGAGGAAGAGCCTACTGTGGAGCTTTTTGAAGTAGGAGAAGGCCACTCCCGAGCTGAGGCCACACTTGAGCTTAAGGAGCTGCCCCAACACCTTAAGTATGTCTTCTTGGATGATGCCCATCAGAAGCCGGTGATCATCTTTGCTGAGCTCGACAGTGTGGAGGAAGAGGAGCTTATAGCCATGCTCCGAAAGAATCAGAGAGCAATCGGATGGAGCTTGGCAGACATCAAGGAGATCAACCCCTCATTTTACTCCAATTAATAATATAATGTAGGAAATATATTTCCTACTAATCTCCATCTTCTAGAAGACTCTCAAGTCTCCTAATCCCAAGAGTAGATTCTAGTAGGAATTTTATTCTCCTAATTAATTAATTAATATGGAATAAAATTAATCCCTATTTAATGAAATTAAATAATAAAACATCCCACTAGAGTAATATTATTGCTCTTCCCATTTAGCCACTATTTTACCAATAAAATCGAGCCTCCATGATTAAATAATCTTAATCTGATTGATCGATTTACCTCCCTATGTTTAAGATATAATGTCCGTTGATTAATTAAATTACTGACAAAGTAATTAATCAACTTCTTATTCACTTCCAAAATTAGTACCACTCAGATCCTTAACCATTATGTCAGACAATCGTCCACCTACAGGGTTTTGACATAACGTACAATCCTGAGCTCATTTCGGGGACGTCATCAATCCAGTGCACTAGAACATAGTGATCGTAAATAATTTATAATAGCACATCATATAATTATTCTTACTTACCAAAATACCTCGTATGTCATCCTATTAAAATAGGAATCACTTGGTAAATCAAATAAATAAGAAATAAAAATATATGCCTATTTTATATTATCTTGCAGCTTAAGAGAACACATCAATCACTGAAGGACGAGGTTACAACAATGGTCAGTGAGTCTCATAACCTTTGTCTTCTGCGGTCCTGTTCAACACTTAACATAAGTGCTAGTGTAATTCTCCAGTCAAAGACCAACTGAATCAAGAATACACTACAGTCTTTTTCCAAGTGGGGTCTCACTGCCAGTCTAGACTGTGAACGAATAATTTAGTCTTATAAGGAACCGATAGGTGATCTTTCTGTTCGAAACACTTCGAACCACACTACCTCAATATAAGACATGGAGTATGTATTTCATAAATAAATAAACTGCAAACATATGTACATTGACCGAAACATGATGGCCAGATCAAAATGGAATTGATCGAATCTGCAAAACATAACTTTTACAGCATACCTCTAACAGCGCGTTGGCGCGCGAGTGGGAAGCAGGCGCGCGAAGCCTATTCCACGCGGGACTAGGTGAGGCTGAGGCGACAGACGCATATGTGCGGGGCAAGGCGCGCGATACCTCGTGCGCCAATGAATAGGAGTCGAAGGGCGGCGCGCACGCGATGAGGCGGCCGAAAGTGTTTGGGGTGAAAACTTGGTGTGCAAGCCAAGTTACTTGGAGATTAAGTCCATTGGATTTATTAAGATTCTAGTAGATATTTACTTTCCTTATTGCTTTAGAAGATGTTAGGACTCATTTTATTGCTTTAATTAGGAGATCTAATTAGACTAGGTTCAGATTTATTTTGCAACTATAAATAAAGGTCATCCCTCAATGTTTTAATGGTCCAGAATTGATGAGTTGAATAGAAAAGGAACGTTTGTTCATCCGTGTGTTAGGATTCGTGAGAGTTCGATCACGCACTCGAATTAGTGAGGCTAAGACCCGAGCTGGTTCAAAATCGAGGGAGCGAGGCTAATTATTGAATGAACTCAAGTATCGTGAGAGAGTTAGGCTGATAACCGAGTCAATCACACCTATTAGTCGAGGGCGAGCTGTGGCGAGGCTTGGTTCGGGCGAGTCGAGTGGAACAAAACACATGATTCTTATTCAGTCGCGCTGGCCGCACACAGCTGTCACAGCACGTCGGCAGTCAGGCAGTCGATCGGGTAACGTGCGTGTGTTCCCAGTCGGGCGTCGCATACGGTCTATGGCCGCAGCACTCGACGGTCGGTTAGTGCTCAGCGCACGCCAGTGCGTCTCAGTGCATGCTAGTGCGTTTAACCACATGCCAGTTGGCCCCGGGCAATACCCGACAGCACGCCCGAACGCCAGGTGTCGTTAGGGTCGCCCGACAGCGCCCTAGCGGTACCAGCTCATGCCAGTCAGCGCCAGTGTGCGCATGTAAGTGTCCAGTCGCATGTGGTGGCACTCGATAGTGCCCGGAAGTGCTCAGTCGCGCAAGTGCCAGCGCTCACAGCG
>CACSLK010016925.1:941484-964403 GCA_902706635.1 Striga hermonthica
CTCAAAACCTCTTAACAGCGTCTTGCCGAGTCGGATGATAACAGGAATTTTGAGGCAGGACCGTTGTACCAAAAGTTGAGGCTTTGCGGAAGGAGATATTGACCGAAGCTCATACCGCACCCTATTTAGCCCATCCAGGAAGCAGAAAAATGTATCACGACTTGAAAAAGTCATTCTGGTGGCAAGGAATGAAGAAGGACGTAGCCGACTTTGTGAGGAAATGTTTAACCTATCAGCAAGTCAAAGCAGAACACAAGAGTCCCTTGGGCCTTCTGCAACCACTCGAGATTCTTAAGTGGAAGTGCGAGGAAGTTACTATGGATTTTGTCACAGGGTTACCAAGGTCGTCAGAACATCACGATGCTATTTGGGTCGTGGTGGACAGATTGACTAAGGTTGCTCATTTCTTACCAGTATCGATGAATATGTCTTTGGACAAGTTAGCCGAGATTTATACCCGTGGAATCATTCGACTTCACGGAGTGCTCGTTACTATCGTGTCAGACTGGGATCCCAGATTCACCAGCAGATTCTGGAAGAGTTTGTACAAGGCGATGGGCACGCGACTAGAGTTCAGTTCGACTTACCATCCAGAGACTGACGGGCAGACCGAGAGGACCATTCAGACAATGGAGGACATGCTTCGAGCTTTGGTTGTTGACAGAGGTGCTAAGTGGGAGTCGTTATTACCATTGGTCAAGTTTGCTTACAACAACAGTTATCATGCTTCTATCCGGATGGCTCCTTATGAGGCACTTTACGGTCGTAAATGTCGTTCCCCTCTTTATTGGGATGATGTCGGTGAACGTCGAGTACTCGGTCCGAAGATGATCGAGGAAACAGCTGAACAGGTCAAGTTGATCAGGCAGAGACTTAGGACAGCTCAGAGTCAGCAGAAATCATCAGCCGATCAACATCGACGAGATATCCAGTTTGAGGTTGGAGAGCAAGCCTTCCTTAGATTTCGTCCATTCTGAGGGATCGTTCGATTAGGAAAGATAGGAAAGTTACATCCTCATTTCATTGGCCTGTTCGAAGTTCTCGAGCGAGTGGGCGAAGTTGCTTATCGATTAGCCTTACCTCCCGAGTTATCCAATGTTCATAATGTTTTCCATGTATCTATGTTACGCAAGTACGTGTGCGATCCAGATCATGTCATTCAGCATACCGATATTCAAATCTGTCCAGATTTATCTTACAAGGAGAGACCGGTAGCTGTATTGGACCGACAGGTTCGTCGGCTTCGAAAGCGTGATGTTCCCCTTGTTCGTATCCAATGGAATCGCCACGGTGCCACTTGGGAGCAGGAGGCTGATATCCGCACTCGTTTTCCCGATTTCAAATTTTGATGTATATATATTTTCTTATGTTCTATATATATATGTTCAGTTTTATATTTCCGAGGACGGAAATATTTTAAGGAGGGCAGATTGTAATAGCCCACTATGTTAGTAATGTAAATTACATGTTTAGTTCCAAAATAATTATTTTTATATTAATCATTATCATTCGGGACTAATTATTCAAAGTCAAGAATATTCGAATTAATTTTCGAAGTCATGTTCCGACCGAAATTTTATAAGTTCGGTCCAAGACTTAAATTCTAAATTGCTCTTAGTATATAGTAAATTGTCACGACTATCGCATGTCCCACGCTCCATTAATCAAGCCTAATTTCCGTGTGTTCCCTAATCTTGCTTAGAGTCGTGCTTAGGGCGTGTGCCATTAGCTACCTAATTGACTATACTTATGCTTAAATCAAGCAATTGTCGTGAGTCAAGGGCAAGTAGCATGTGATTTCATCATTTCATTTAGCACATGTGCCATTAATTTAGCAACTCAAGTAATGACTAATCTAAGAGAAGGACACTAAGGCCCAACCACACGACAAGTGGAGAGTATTCATTGGCCGTGATTTTCCATTCTATTTCACCTAAGTTCATCTCCCTTTATTTATAGGGGATTTTACCGTGAGAGAGTGGTCATGCGATATGAGTAATATTAAGAAAGATTGTTGAGAGATTAAATTATTATCAAGAAAGAACACACGCACGCACGCTACCGAACGGCCCCGAACGATCGCAAGTGCTAGGATTTTCTTCGAACGATTGAAGAGGTAATCATGTCTTGACCTCCCCTTAATGTTCATGTACCTATTTTAGGAGAATTCTGTCCAATAATATAAGGTTCGGTCCGTTAGAAGCCACGTTATTACGCGAGCATGTCATGTTGTGTCGAACCGAGCCGTGTCCATTTTTTATCCGGCAACTTTTGAGCAACTCATGTGTTTTAAGTCATGTTATGTCATGTTCTATTGTCTTAAGTATTATTTGTTGGAAGAAGTTGTCAAACGGTCGAAGGAATTGCTTGAAGTCGTGGATGGCGCACGTAGCGCACGCCACGGCCGATCCAAGTTTCATCGAGTTTATTCATGATGCTCTGAGCAATTTATGTATTATTGGTCATATAATGTTATGTTATGATCATCCAAGTTGTAATTGTCGGATGAAGTAGCCGAACGGCCGGTCGTGGTCGCGCTGGCCGCACACAGCGGTCACAGCACGTCGGCAGTCAGGCAGTCGAGCGGGTGACGTGCGTGTGTGCCCAGTCGGGCATCGCGTACGGTCTATGGCCGCAGCACTCGACAGTTGGTTAGTGCTCAGCATATGACGGCGCGTCTCAACGCACGCTAGTGTGTTTAACCACACGCCAGTCGGCCCCGGGCAATACCCGACAGCATGCCCGAACGCCAGGTGCCGTCATGGTCGCCCGGCAGCGCCCGAGCGGTACCAGCTCATGCCAGTCAGCGCCAGTGTGCGCATGCAAGTTTCCAGTCGCCTGTGGTGGCGCTCGATAGCGCCTGGCAGTGCTCAGTCGCGCAAGTTCTGGCGCCCACAGTGCCCGGCAGCGCCAGTCGTCATGTCATGCATCCAGTCGACCGTCGGTGGTGCCAACAGCACCCGATGGCTGGTCCATGAACGCGCGCGTTGCGCCAGTCGCACGCTAGCGCCCGTAGTCACGTCCAGTCAGCCAAACACCTGTCGTGCCCAGCGAGGTTCCGTCCATGCCGGCTGAGGCCAGTAGGCACGCCAGCGCGCGCGGACGCCCTTGCCCGTGTCATGATCATGCCCAGCGTTGTCCGGCCAAGCCGACAGCAGTCATGCATGCACGTCAGTACACGTCACTTACCACGCCCGAGCACCAGCAGGCCCAGCGTGGGACCGAGCCGGTAGGCCAAGCCAGCAGCCGACTGCCCGACCACAACAGGCTGGCAGTCCGGCCAGCCAACGAACCGGCCGGTTCAGACCGGTTTACCTCATGGTTTAATGTTTAGTGTTCCGGTTCATGTTCATGTCCAATTTTCATTTGAATTCCGAGTCCAGTCAAGCTCAGTAAATTCATGTCAGTTCAGTTCCGTTTTAGACCAATTCCGATTATACGGGTTATATTCAAAATCTATGTCAAGTCAAGTCGAGCATCTTAACAATTAAATTTATTAAGTCTGAGCATAGTACTTAGTATTTGTTTATATCATGTTATAGTTTGATCGGTCTAAAGTCATCAGCACTACCATTTTCATATCGACGGTTCAGGTGGGGACTCAGACTGGGTACTACATTGATTATAATTACGGTACCACCGGTCCATTCTGGGTTCTAGTGGCCTAGTCTACCCACTAGAGTGTGCACATGGTGTCCGGCATTTTCATGCTGGCAGATAAGGTAACGGTTATGTGATGGTAATGGTTTACAGGTTCATGTTGACGGTTATGTATATGCCAGGATCATGATATTGCAATTATTTTTACTGTTTACTTTAGTATGAGTTCCTACGGAGCACAGTGGCTTTAGTGCTCACGCCCCATGTTTATCAATGTTTTTCAGGTCACAGAGTCGGACCGGAGGAGTGAGCTGACGGGCGGTCCAAGATTATGTTTATACAGTTTGAATTTTGCATAGCAGTGCTGTTACTATCTCCCATAGTGGAGTTAAATATTTTGCCACGCTATGATTTCTGCTGACTTTTACTGTTTGTCAAACTTAGCCTTTTGATCCAGTTTACCAGTCGGATTGTTTATATTATGATAATCCATTTTTCTTAAAAAATAAAATAACAGTTTTCAACGTAAAGTTACAGTTATGGTAGCACTCTGAATCATGATTTCGCAACTAATAAAGTATTTTTCAAGTAATATTTTGCAAAAATTTAACTCTGATATTCACGACATAGCGGGGTGTTACAGTTGGTATCAGAGCACGTTTCTGCGTCTCTGAAAACTTTTACGAGTCAGAATTTATTTTTATAAAACCTGAATACGTCACGCTCACGCCTCGCCGACTTCAGGTAAGTGCTGAGTCATGTTTTAAATTATAAACAAATGACTTTGTCTATGCTCAGTAGAATTCACAGTTATGACTTAGTTAGGATGCTCGAGTCATGTTCAGGATTTATCGTTCAGTATGTCTATGATTCAATATAGGTATTTCTGAGGTCATGTTTAGCAACTCGTCAAGAGATTTGTTCGCCTTATGCATAAGTTAAAGTATTTTTCCTGTGTTTGATAATGTTGAACGTTTCCAATATTCAGATGCCGCCACGTAGGGATCCAGATCATCAGAAGGTTCCCTAGGCCACCGTAGTCGCCCAGTTTTGCGACTACCATCCAGAAAAATTATCCGGTTAGGGAGACCCTCGAACTGTTGACGAATGGGTCCAGGGACTTGAAATGATTTTTGAGGTCATGGACTGTCCCGACCGCTATCGTGTTTTATGCGCACAGATCCAAATGACGGGTGAAATGGAGCTGAAATGGAGCGTCAATTTCTGGTACTCAAACAAGGTACTTGTATAGTGGACGAGTATGAGCGAGAATTCACTCGACTTGGAGCCTTTGTTCCCGATCTGGTGAGCACAGAGGCAAAGAGATCGAGACGTTTTACTGACGGGCTTTTGCCCGCAGTCCATCATAACATTGTAGGTCACGGCATCCAGACCTATGCCTGTACTGTCACTATAGCACAGGAAGTTGACGTCAGTATCCGGAGGGAGGCCAACCATGATCATCTTCAGCCATATGTCTCTGCCCAGTCATCCACAGCACCACCAGTCCAACCAGTTGCTGCCAACAACCGAAGGACAAGAAAAGGAAAGCGAAAGGTTTTCAGACTGACAGGAGGATCCGTCTGAAACAACCAGGTGCAGCCAGGCCACAGCAGGTTCCACCATGCACTACTTGTGGACGACGCCATCGTGGAGAGTATCATTTCGGCCAGGATATTTGCTACTTTTGTCATGAGCCCGGACATTTCGTCAGTCGCTGTCCACAGCGACCTCAGCAACCACCACAGCAGCCACAACAGCAGCAGCAACCCAGACAACATGCCCCGAGGTCACCCCTGCAGTAGCAGAGGGGCAGACAGCATACTCTTGTTTATGTTGTTGACCAGGCCGAGGTGGAGCAACACCCAGGTACTATGTCTGGGATGATTATGCTTAACGAGGTTCCTCTTTTCGCCTTATTTGATACTAGAGCAACTCACTCTTTTATATCGCGACGATGTCTTGATGCCATTGGAGTACATTCTATTACCGCTGTCGATCCTCTCGTGTTGAGTTTAGCCTCGGGACGAAAGATAGTGACCGATGCCAAAGCTACTGATCTCAGCTTTTCTATCGGTTGTCGTATCTTGTCTACTGATGCTTATGTTCTCGAGATGAGGGACTTTGACCTTATTCTCGGTATAGATTAGCTAACGTATTTTCATGTAGATATCCGATGCCATGACTGGGAGATTACTCTTTATCTTCCGGGAGATGATCATATTACTTTCTTTGGCACTAAGACTCGTTCCTTACCTCATGTTATTTCCATAGCGAAAGCCAAAAAGATGTTACGACGAGGTGATTGTCAGGGTTATCTTGTGAGCCTTGTCAGTGATGAACCGAAGGCATGGACACCTCGCGACGTTCCTATTGTTCGTGAGTTTGTGGATGTGTTTCCGGACTAACTTTCAGGAGGACCACCTAACCGGCACGTAGAGTTCTCTATGGATCTTATTCCAGAAGTCGTCCCAGTATCCAAAGCACCTTATCGATTGGCGCCAAAAGAATTGCAAGAGTTAAAGACTCAAATCCAGGAATTATTGAAACTCAGTTTCATTCGACCGAGTGTTTCACCATGGGGAGCACCCGTTCTTTTTGTCAAGAAGAAGGACGGTTCTATGCGCATGTGTATTGATTACCGGGTTCTCAACTGATTAACTATTAAGAACAAATATCCGCTTGACGACTTGTTCGACCAGCTGAGGGGAGACTGCGTATTTTCAAAAATTGATCTACGATCAGGTTACCACCAGCTGAAGATCAAGGAGTCTTATATTGCAAAGACTGCTTTTCGTACTCGGTACGGTCATTATGAGTTTGTAGTCATGCCATTTGGCCTCAGTAATGCTCCAGCGGTATTTATGGACCAGATGAACTGTATCTTCCATCCTTACCTCGATCAATTTTATTGTTTTCATTGATGATATTCTAATCTACTCCAAGAGCCAGAAGGAGCACGAGGAGCATCTGAGGGTTGTTCTTGAAACCCTTAGACGTGAAAAGTTATATGCTAATTCTCTAAATGTGAATTCTGGCTCCAGCGAGTAGCCTTTCTTGGCCATGTTATTACTCAGGCAGGTATCGAGGTTGATCCATCCAAGGTTGCCGCTGTTCAAAATTGGTCGACACCGAAGAGTCCATCTGAGGTTCGCAGTTTCCTCGGTTTAGCAGGTTATTATTGCAGGTTTATCGAAGGTTTTTCCAAGATTGCCCTTCCTTTATCTCAGCTGACGAGAAAGTCTGTGAAATTCGAGTGGCCTGATCGATGTGAATCCAGCTTTTAGGAGCTCAAGAAGAGGCTTACCATAGCCGACTTTGTGAGGAAATGTTTAACCTGTCAGCAAGTAAAAGCAGAACGTAAGAGTCCCTTGGGCCTTCTGCAACCACTCGAGATTCCGAAGTGGAAGTGGGAGGAAGTTAGTATGGATTTTGTCACAGGGTTACCAAGGTCGTCTGAACATCATGATGCTATTTGGGTCGTGGTGAACAGATTGACTAAGGTTGCTCATTTCTTACCAGTATCGATGAATATGTCTTTGGACAAGTTAGCCGAGATTTATACCCGTGGAATCATTCGACTTCACGGAGTGCCCGTTACTATCGTGTCAGACCGGGATCCCAGATTCACCAGCAGATTTTGGGAGAGTTTGTACAAAGCGATGGGCACGCGAATAGAGTTCAGTTCGACTTACCATCCAGAGACAGACGGGCAGACCGAGCGGACCATTTAGACATTGGAGGACATGCTACGAGCTTTGGTTTTTGACAGGGGTACTAAGTGGGACTCGTTATTGCCATTGATCGAGTTTTCTTACAACAACAGTTATCATGCTTCTATCCAGATGGCTCTTTATGAGGCACTTTACGGTCGTAAATGTCGTTCCCCTCTTTATTGGGACGATGTCGGTGAACGTCGAGTATTCGGTCCGAAGATGATCGAGAAAACAGCTGAACAGGTCAAGTTGATCAAGCAGAGACTTAGGACAGCTCAGAGTCGGCAGAAATCATCAACCGATCAACATCGACGAGATATCCAGTTAGAGGTTGGAGAGAGAGCCTTCCTTAGAGTTTGTCCATTTCGAGGGATCGTTCGATTCAGAAAGAGAGGAAAGTTATTTCCTCGTTTCATTGGCCCGTTCGAAGTTCTCGAGCGAGTGGGCGAAGTTGCTTATCGATTAGCCTTACCTCTCGAGTTATCCAAGGTTCATAATGTATTCCATGTATCTATGTTACGCAAGTACGTGTGCGATCCAGATAATGTCATTTAGCATACCGATATTCAAATCCGTCCAGATTTATCTTACTAGGAGAGACCGGTAGCTGTATTGGACCGACGGGTTCTTCGGCTCCGAAAGCATGATGTTCCCCTCGTTTGTATCCAATGGAATCGCCACGGTGCCACTTGGGAGCAAGAGGCTGATATCCGCGCTCGTTTTCCCGATTCAAATTTTGATGTATATATATTTTCTTATGTTCTATGTATATATGTTCAGTTTTATATTTCCGAGGATGAAAATATTTTAAGGAGGGCAGATTGTAATAGCCCACTATGTTATTAATGTAAATTACGTGTTTAGTTCCGAAATAATTATTTTTATATTAATCATTATCATTCGGGACTAATTATTTGAAGTCAAGAATATTCAAATTAATATCGATGTCATGTTCCGACCGAAATTTTATAAGTTCGGTCCAAGATTTAAATTCTAAATTGCTCTAAGTATATAGTTAATTGTCACGACTATCGCATTTCCTACGCTCTATTAATCAAGCCTAATTTCCGTGTGTTCCCTAATCTTGCTTAGAGTCGTGCTTAGGGCATATGCCATTAGCTACCGAATTGACCATACTTATGCTTAAATCAAGCAATTGCCGTGAGTCAAGGGCAAGTAACATGTGCTTTCATCATTTCATTTAGCACATGTGGCATTAATTTAGCAACTCAAGTAATGACTAAGCTAAGAGAAGGACACTAAGGCCCAACCACACGCCAAGTGGAGAGTATTCACTGGACGTGATTTTCCATTCTATTTCACCTAAGTTCATCTCCCTTTATTTATAGGGGTTTTTACCGTGAGAGAGTGGTCATGCAATATGAGTGATATTAAGAAATATAGTTGAGAGATTAAATTATTATCAAGAAAGAACACACACACGAACGCTACCGAACGACTCCGAACAATCGCAAGTCCTAGGATTTTCTTCGAACGATTGAAGAGGTAATCATGTCTTGACCTCCCCTTAATGTTCATATACCTATTTCAGGAGAATTCTGTCCAATAATATAAGGTTTGGTTCATTATAAGTTACGTTATTATGCAAGCATGTCATGTTATGTCGAACCGAGCCGTGTCTATTTTTCATCCGACAACTTTTGAGCAACTCATGTGTTTTAAGTCATGTTATGTCATGTTCTATTGTTTTAAGTATTATTTGTCAGAAGAAATTGTCAAACGGTCGAAGGAATTGCTTGAAGTCGTGGACGACGCACGTAGCGCACGCCACGGCCGATCCAAGTTTCATCGAGCTTATTCATGATGCTCTAAGCAATTTATGTATTATTGGTCATTTAATGTTATGTTATGATCATCCATGTTGTAACTGTCGGATGAAGTAGCCGAGCGGCCGGAAAGGGACGGTCGTTGTCGCGCTGGCCGCACACAGCGGTCACAGCACGTAAGTAGTCAGGCAGTCGAGCGAGTGACGTGCGTGTGTGCCCAGTCGGGCGCCGCGTACGGTCTATGGCCGTAGCACTCGACGGTCGATTAGTGCTCAGCGCACGCCGGCGCGTCTCAGCGTACGCTAGTGCGTTTAACCACACGTCAGTCGGCCCCGGGCAATACCCGACAGCACGCCCGAACGCCAGGTGCCGTCAGGGTCCCCCGGCAGCGCCCAAGCGGTACCAGCTCACGCCAGTCAGCACCAATGTGCGCATGGAAGTGTCCAGTCACCTGTGGTGGCGCTCGATAGCACCCGGCAGTGCTCAGTCACGCAAGTACCGGCGCCCACAGCGCCCGACAGCGCCAGTCGTCATGTTATGCATCCAGTCGACCGTCGGTGGTGCCAGCAGCGCCCGATGGCTGTTCCATGAACGCGCGCGTTGCGCCAGTCGTACGCTAGCGCCCGTAGTCACTTCTAGTCGGCCAGGCAAGAACCTGTCGTTCCCAGCGAGGTTTCGTCCATGTCGGCTGTGGCCAGTAGGCACGCCAGCGCGCGCGGACGCCCATGCCCGTGTCATGATCATTCCCAGCGTTGTCCGGCCAAGCCGACAGCATGACAGTACACGCCACTTACCACACCCGGGCACCAGCAGGCCCGACGTGGGACCGAGTCGGTGGGCCAAGCCAGCGGCCGACTGCCCGGCCACTGCAGGCCGGCGGTCCGGCCAGCCAAAGAACTGGCCGGTTCAGACCGATTTACCTCATGGTTTAATGTTTAGTGTTCCGGTTCATGATTATGTCCAATTTTCAGTTGAATTCCGAGTCCGGTCAAGTTCAGTAAATTCATGTCAATTCAGTTTCATTTTAAACCGATTCCGATTATACGGGTTATATTCAAAAGCTATGTCAAGTCAAGTCGAGCATCTTAACAATTAAATTTATTAAGTCTGAGCATAGTACTTAGTATTTGTTTATATCATGTTACAGTTTGATCAGTCTACAGTCATCAGCACTACCATTTTCATATCGACGGTTCTGGTGGGGACTCAGACTGGGTATTACATTGATTATAATTACGGTACCATGTTTGAGGTATGTATCATGTTATGTTATGTATCCGCTTGGAATGGTCGTCGGTCCATTCTGGGTTCTAGTGGTCTAGTCCGCCCACTAGAGTGTGCACATGGTGTCCGGAATTTTCATGCTGGCAGATGAGGTAATGGTTATGAGGTAACGATTATGTGATGGTAATGGTTTACCGGTTCATGTTGACGGTTATGAATATGCCAGGATCATGATATTGCAATTATTTTCACTGTTTACTTTAGTATGAGTTCCTACGGAGCACAGTGGCTTTTAGTGCTCACGTCCCATGTTTATCTATGTTTTTCAGGTCACAGAGTTGGACCAGAGGAGTGAGCTGACGGGCGGTCCATGATTATATTTATACAATTTGAATTTGGCATAGCAGTGCTGTTACTATCTCCCGTAATGGAGTTAAATATTTTGCCACGCTACGATTTCCGCTGACTTTTACTGTTTGTCAAACTTAGCCTTTTGATCCGATTTACCAGTCGGATTGTTTATATTATGATAATCCATTTTTCTTAAAAACTAAAACAACGGTTTTCAACGTAAAGTTACAGTTATGGTAGCACTCTGAATCATGATTTCGCAACTAATAAAGTATTTTTCAAGTAATATTTTGCGAAAATTTAACTATGATATTCACGACATAGTGGGGTGTTACAATATCCATGGAAGATTATACCGTATAACCAAATTCGAAAAATCACACAATCACCCTCTTGAAAGTGTCGAAACAGCTCATCGTCTTAAGTCTAATAGGTAATACAAATTTTTTACGTTATAATCGCACCTGCAAATTACATTATTATTATCTATTTTTTTATATTATAAATCAAGAATGCATAAAGTAATATCATTATTTTTTGTAGACAAATGACGAAATATGAAAAAAAAATGTTGATGACAATGAACGATGCCGGCATCCGAACATATCAGACGTTGAATTACATCGAAAATATGTCTGGTGATCATACAAGCATACATCACAAGAAAAAAAATGCATACAACTACCTCTCGAAGCAAAGGAGCGATACAATGTGCAATGGTGATTTTAATACAACTCTTGCTATGCTCGAAGGAGTGAGGATCACCGATCCTAACTTGGTTGTAGAAACAACGTGCGATGATGAAGGGAGGTTAACCAAACTTTTTTGGTGCGATGGTTTTTCTCAGGCAGCCTATGTGCAATTCGGTGACATTGAAAAAAAATATGTCTGGTGATCATACAAGCATACATCACAAGAAAAAAAATGCATACAACTACCTTTCGAAGCAAAGGAGCGATACAATGCGCAATGGTAATTTTAATACAACTCTTGCTATGCTCGAAGGAGTGAGGATCACCGATCCTAACTTGGTTGTAGAAACAATGTGCGATGATGAAGGGAGGTTAACCAAACTTTTTTGGTGCGATGGTTTTTCTCAGGCAGCCTATGTGCAATTCGGTGACATTCTGATTTTTGACAACACGTACAAAACAAACACATACAAGTTTCCATTGGTAATATTTTCGGGGATAGATAACCACCTGAATACGACTATACTTTGTGGGGCATTGATGCATAACGAGACGTTCGAATCGTACATATGGTTGTTAACAGTGTTTGTTGCGTCAATGAAAGGGAAGGTGCCTATTACTGCTATGACTGATCAAGATGAGGCGATGCGTTCGACAATAAATAAAGTCTTACCTGGTGCTAAACACAGACTATGTGCATGACATCTTGAGAGAAATTGTGTCCAATGAGTTAAGGTCCATGAGTTTTGCAAAGTTTTTGGGAATTTCGTAATGAAAAATTGGACAACTGAGAAGTATGAATTAGAATAGGAATTGCAAACTGTCAAATAAAGTGTGGCGGATAATCCATGGGTGAAAGAAACATTCAAAAGAAGAAATCAATGGTGTGATGCTTACCTTCGAGGGAATTTTATGGGGATGACAAGGACAACACAGCGAGCAGAATCTTTGAATGCGCTCTTCAAACATGGAGGGACATCGGGTAGGACGATTACGGAGCTCCTCAAATGTTTCCATCGTGTTGTGGCATCGTTACGTGCAACATTGTTTTAGAAACACGAAGATTCGGAGATTAAACTGTTTGACATTCCCTTAGGAGCACCACTACACGGGATTTAGAATCACCTCTCCGGCATATATACACGCTTCGCTTTTGCTAAAGTTTGGAAGGATATAGAAGACGAGCAGAGTAATATTGTACTTGAGAATAAGAGTAGCAATGAAGACTCACATGCATTCCTGCTGGAAATATATGGTTCTAAAGAACAAAGGCGCTGGACTGTACGGATAAATTTAAATGAAGGGAAATTCGAGTGTGATTGTAAAATGTTGGAAACTGATGGTTTGCCATGTAGTCATCTTTTTACCATTTTCAACTACTTGCATCTTCGAAAAGTGCCAACGCAATGTATACGCAACAGGTGGACAACAATTGCTGGAAAAGAGCTTAGAGAAAAATTTCACTACTTACCTGCAACTAGTGATCCCCAACGGAAAAGGTATTTTGAACTGTATAAGGAATCAGTTGACATGTGTATGAAGGCGTCACAGAGTGAATCAGATACTTCAAGATGTTTGAAGAAGGTTCGACGTGCAACGGATAACATACACAATAAAGAAGAAAAAGATACCAGAAAATCAACTGATGATATAGATAAAGAATCGTAACTCCTTAAGGATCCGGCTAGAGGGTGTAAACAGAAAGAAATTTCAGGAGGTCCACGTAGGGTTAGGTCTAGAGGGGCACCTATAGCAAAAAAGCAAAGATGCAAATCATGCGGGTACATCCTTTATATGTTTATACCTTACAATTCAAATAATTTTTTCAAAGAAACAAGGATGTGCTTTATTAATTACTTACGATATGACACTCAAATTTTATTTTGCAGTGAGCTCGGGCATAAAACGACTACATGTCATTCGAAGATATCGAGTAGTCAACCGTCACATTCTGAACTTAGAAATGAGGATGACTTTTGGACTCCAAAGGGAACTCAGTTTATATGAACTGAGTACAGTGAGACACGCTTTATTATTTATGTATGTTTAAATAGAAATCACACATATGTTATTGCTTTAAATTTCACATTTCAATTGGTGTACTTGCAGATGATGTATGAGCATCTTCCATTGTATATGTATGTCATGGAATAGTCCTCAAATTAATTCAGCATGGTGTATTAAGCATTAATCAATTATCAAATCGACTACAGTTGGTAAGCTGGTAACTTGCTGTGAGTGATATGGGGAGAGGGGTTAAGTTAAAGGTGGGATGTTAAGTTATTTAAGCAGTCATTTATCCCTCTTATTGCAGGTCAAATCCTTTATATAGCTTTGGACTGTGGGGCTCATGTGGACAGGATGGTATGGCATGGACATAGATCTGCAAGGTTCACATTGAAATCTCCTTGTTACATAAACCATCTCTTGTGTGGATTAGTGCTGGGAATACATTTTGTGCTCATTCGGAATCAACCAAATTGAACTCATTGATGCCATTCATGTGTAATATTCTATATTTGAACTCAAGTGTGTAATATGATTCTATGATATTTTGTGTTTTGTGTAGTTAAAGTGAAATGTGTTATTTCCATGGTTGTGTACTTGGCTATGCCTTCTTTGCAATTGCTTATTTGAGTTTAATTCAGGTTTGCCTTTGGACAAACTTAAAAAAAAAAAAAAAAAATATTGTGATAAGGTTTGAAATAAAATTAAAGAACATCTACTAAAGGAAATCAGATCAAATAAACAACAAGATTCACATGTATGGTTAAAATATCCACCATATTAAATAATATAAATAGCTAAAACATAATTGTCAACTAGTCAATCTAGGTAGATTTAACAAGCTTCATTTAACAAAATCCAACCTATTTCATGAATAATAACGTGAACTTAAAAAAGGGCAAGTCTGTCTAATGACGACGAAGATAATCCTGAAACTCGTCGACGTCGCTTACTTGAGAGCTAGCGTCGGTTATGCTATCGGCAGAAAAATTTTCATTTGACAGTTGATCATTAGTAGTTGAGCAATCGCTGTATGTCGATTCGACCACCTCTCTCGAGATTCTCTTAGGCTCCACTTTATTTGGATACCCGAACAAGAACCTAACGGTTGGAAGATTGGCACTAGTGAGTCCCACTTCAGATCCGGTTTATTAAACAAGTAGAATGAAATTTCCCAATGCTTTATTATATGAAAAAAATACAATGTTATATAGCATGACAAAATAGAGTACGAAAACCAAATGTTCACAACCAGATAATTGATATTTACCTCAATGGCGACGTCTTCAACTACAAGGGGTACATGCATGGTATAATTGTAGGGGTCGTGAACCACATGCTTCTGCTCCAACAGCCAATTCATTGTCCGATACCTTTCTTTGAGTACATGGTACATCTGCCAAGTTTTATTCAAAGAGAAACAAATATTTATCTCTTCGACAAATGTTGCATGGATCTGCCTAAATTCACGCCAAATTTCTGACTCATGGTTCATGCGCTCCATTACGACAAAGCGCCGCAATATCACACAAAATTTGTCCTCGATCCATTGCTCCCACCATTTAAGCATTCCATCTATAATGTACTTAAAGTGACTCCGTTTCGTCTTGGGCAAAGTAGAATCATCCATTTTTGCTTTGTTTTCGGTGTTTTTGCAGTACTGTGTCGGTAGTGGTTTTTGTATTAAGTGAGATGAAAGGTTACTGGTTGTTTTGGTATGAAGGGAGAGGAAAGGTAACTTGTGGTGTTATATTATGTTAATTAATTGTGCTTTTTGGAATGTGATTGGTTGGGGTGACCGGTGTCTTATCAAATTCTTTCAACAAGCATTAACACCTTTTGTACTGTTTTGTTCAAGTAGTGATGAGATCTTGGTATACGTCATCATCACGTGGGCTTGGCCACTCAAATCTGATGTGTGTTGACTTTCAAAATTCCGATTTTTGTTGTGATTCATTTTCAATTTCATGCAGATGTCAACGATCAAATATTTTGAAACAATTATGAACAATAAAACTTGTGCATGTTGGCAGTAGAGCTGGAAACGAACCGAAGCTCGTTCGAGCTCGTTCGTGTTCGACAGAAGCTCGTTCGTTTGTTAATCGAGTTGAGTTCGAACCAAAAATTAGGCTCCTTTAATAATAGAACAACCACGAGCTCGTTCGTGAACATTCGGTTATGTTCTCGAACATTAATTTAATATTATTTTATTTTATTTTTTTTATATATATTTACATATTATTTTTAATAAAAAATATAAAATTTAATATAATTGTATTTATTTATTATATGTTTACATTATATTTTTAATAAAAAAATCTAAAATATACAAATATTTTTATTTTATTATTTTATTTTCGAGTTTGAAAGAGTTCGAACGAACATATTTCGCGTTAATCAAACATATTTAAAACGTTTATGTATTAAATTATTTGAACACGAACGATGTCCAACTTTGACGAACAATTAAACGAACGAACTCGAACACGATTTTTTGCTCGAAATATAAACGAACGAACACGAACACTGTTCGAACGTAAACAAACACGAGCTCCAACAGCCCATGCTCGATTCGGTTCAATTAGTTAAATAGTTGGAGGTCGCATTTCCAAGTTCACATAATTGTTTTGAATTATTTTTATAACAACTCAGAATTTTACAATCGAGCGACTAACTAGTTCGTCCCATTAAAATCTAGGAAAAACAATACAAGGTAAACTCTTCCCTAATCACCTAAAAGAAGCACAAACCAAGCACTACACCTACATCAGCATAAAGCAGAAAAACATGCTGGAACTTCTAGCTGCAGACTGAACCCCCACATACATCAGATAGAACTAGCAAAACACACATCAATGAATAGTACAAGCCACCTGCACCACTGAACCATAGGACCTAGAACAAGTTTCCTGTACTATTTGTTAGGACCTTCTAGCATCTGTGAACTCACTCCATTCTTTCCAACCAGAGTTAACTGTAACCATATTTGCCATTTTAATGTTGTGAAACTTCCATAGATTGTGAGTATTCCACAACCACTATATCTCTCGATAGATTGGTCATTGAATTGCACTTTCACTTATCTTGCGTATTCCAGTTTCTGTAAAGATTAACCAGTTGGCAATAAGCAGCCTACATCAATTAATACATTGTTATAAATAGACAGACATATATAAATACTTTGTTATAAATTGCCTACATCATGAACAACAACTCATTTGGCAATTAATTGCCTACATCAGAACACCATGAAGAGCAAGCCATTCGAATTGTATAAAAATGTGATACTAATATTTTTATGGGATTGTATCATGATGCATCAAGGAACAATTTGAAGAGCAAACATCTCAGGGATTGATCTACTGGACATTAAAAACAAACATGACATATCACACATTCATCCTCCATATTCAGGCATTTCATCAAACATGTAATGTGCTTGATAAGGACAAAGAAAATATAAAAGGAACCTAATTCAACAAATTCGCCTCCTCAAATCAGAACAAATATTTTATCAAAACATTGAATACGAGGTGAACATCATATGCAAGGGAATGGTATAACAAAATCTCAAAAAAAATTTCGAAATCAGGACGGGAATTTACCATCATACTTCAAACAACGTTGTCTGTCTTTACAATTTGGTGTACAAATTCACTATAACACAAACACATTTCAAAATTACCTAGACAATCGGCAGCGCCTGTTGAAACCTCTTCATAAAAATTTTATTGCATGTGTATCCATTTTGAATGTATGGTTC
The DNA here is from genome assembly GCA_902706635.1 of Striga hermonthica. NCBI lineage: Eukaryota > Viridiplantae > Streptophyta > Magnoliopsida > Lamiales > Orobanchaceae > Striga > Striga hermonthica. The sequence goes on from CACSLK010016925.1 coordinate 958,625, forward strand.
GTGAATCGTTCGAACATTTGTATGGATAAATATATAGTTCATGGATTTTGATGAAGACCAAGAATAATTTGACAATAATAACATTTTATCGGAGACAAAGAATAATTTGAAGAACAATAAGAACAAACATCCAGTAGAAGTGAGAGATTGATTTTTTGTTTTAAATCGTATGATAGATGATACAAAATAATACTGATCTTTGAGGATATGATCATATATTTTTGTATCTGTAGGACTGTTAGACAAATAAGATAAATAAATGTCCTTGAAAGTAAATATAATTTACATTTTATAAGTAATTACATTAAATTTAAGTTTAAATTTAAAGCAAGGGTATAATAGGTTTTTTAAACATGTACGAGGTGTACGAGGCATGTACGAGGGAATACATGTACGAGGCAAATTCTTTTTTTGCCTTGTACATTGAATATGTGGTTGATATTCAATTTTGAATCAATCTAATGGTCAATAAGGGGTACCTGTTGTTATGCATGTACGAGGGGTATCTGACTATAGAAGATCCCATTTTTCTATCACTATTGTGCAGTCTGTTGAGCAGACATATTTAATGTATATACATATACTATATTGTGCATTTTACTTAAGATTATTGAGGATTCATTAAATTTTTAATAAAATTTAAATTTGGCCCATTAATTAATGCAATATATATAATATTTCTAAAACTGCAATAAGCCCCCCAAAATTTGTTATATTTCTAAGAATAAGCCCCCCAAAAATAAGCCCCCCAAAATTAACTGTTCAATCTCGCCATACATAATACTCTCGATCCATCAGGTCATGATGTGCAAATTTCGTTCTCCTTGTTGCCTTGTCGCCGCCTGAGCGTCGCCATTGCCGCTCAGTCACTGACAAAATTGAGGTGATTTTAGGATGATCTGCTGCAAGTAGATGCGAAATCAGCGGCAGCAGACGCATCCAAGGCCGACAATCTGTGAACATAGCAGCAGGACTATGTTGTTGGAGAGGTCGAGGTGGCGACGGAGGTCGAGAAGTCAGAGCTGTTCGGGTCGCGGTGTGTGAGGGAGAGGAGGATGGTAATGGCAACGCGAAGTCGGTGGTAGTGGAAATCGGGAGAAGCCTCAATCGTCGCTTCATTCGGTGACGACGTACCATAGTATCTCCAGGCACTTGCCGGCCGTGTCTGAGCAATTCGATCCCCCGCCTGCCGTAGGACGCACGACATCATCCCGACAGCGATGTACAGATTATGGGAGGAGACGACGACGGTGTACAGATTTTAAGAGGAGACGGACGGAAAGTAGGACATATAGATGTCATGAGGGTAGTTTGCCGAGGGTTGCGGTGAGTTACGACCCTGGGAGATAGAAGGTGGAGTTTGACTGGTTGGAGGTGGGGCCCACGACGTGGAGTGGTGGTGGGGGAGGAGAGAGACGTGAGGAAGACAACTTGTTGGTGGGGTGGGGCTGGTGGTGTGAGCCCCACTTTTTGGATGTAGAAATTTGATGGTATAATTTTGGATGATCCCACGGTTGGGTCTATAGGTACGTGACGCTCCGTCCAACACGACAGTAAGAGAATGAAATGTTCAACCAACGCTTGTTGTGACGGCGAGCGCCTCGTGAATTCATTAAACGATAGAATAAATCGATTTGATTTGTGATAAATCGGAAAACATAAAATTAAGCTTTGAATGCACATTATTGGTAGATGAATTGCATATTAATAACTGTCAAATTGCACTATAGCGATTGAAAACGACCGAACGAAATTTTTTAGGTTCGAAATTTATTTTTTGATCCAACTATCTATTTTTACTTTTGCAACTTCGATTATTTCTAATTGATCGGTTTTTTTTTTAAAGAACCAAACTGATGAACTGTATAAAAAATTGTTGTTTTATTATATATATATATATATAATATATGTATATTAGGTATTTACAACTAAAAAAATATAAAACATTAAACAACAATAATGAAAAACTGAACATGCTTTTATAATATCAATTATATATCAATTCGACTATTTAGGTTAATTTCGTTTATCGATCAAACAAACCTTTTATTTTGGGTCTTTGATTTGATTTGGGGCACGCCATTCTAAATGCATGCACTGCAATTGCACTAAAATGTTATATGCATTGGCCATTAATGACTATCAAATTGCACAATGTATAAACGAATTGCACATTAATAATCGAAACTTGCCAGACTAAATTTTTTTATTCAAAATCTTATGTTTTGAGTCGATTTTTATATTAAATTTTAAATTATTACACTTCATGTTGGCATTAGATTTTATAATAACCAAAATAATCGAGCTAACGGAACTATGGATATATATATTTTATATAAAAATGTCATTTATTATTTGGCAAAAAAATTAAATAAAAATATTAAAAATGCTAAATATTTTTTATAATATAAATAATAATTAATTTTTATTATTTAACTGGTATTTCATTTGAGTTTTATTTTGATTTGGAACAAAGCATTGAAAATGTTTCCTCTACAAGTGCACAATAATGATAGGTTAATTTCACATTAACAACTATCCGATTACACTCTAGATACCAAAAGCGATCAAAGTAAACTTTTTGGTTTGAAGTCTTATATTTCAGTTCGATTACATGTTTTCCTTTCAAAATAAAATAATTTCAGATCGATTTGGGCTCTAATTTCCAAAAGAAACAAAACAACCAACCCAACCGAACTATATGAACAAAATATTATGGTGATATTTATATTTTTTTATGTATTTGGAGTGCACATTAAGGTTATACGAATTGCATATTGATGACCATCAGGTTTCACAATATTAATCGAACTAAAATTTTCCAGTTCAATCATTTGAAATTGTTGTTAAAATCACAATTATTCAAATTTGATGTCGGCTTTGTTTTTTAAAATATCATACTCACTAAACCAAAAAAAAAATATATGAAAACAATTATATTACTTTTTATATATTATATACATAAAGTACAAATATTATAATTACATTTTCATTAATCACACATTTACCACATGGCTTGAATTGTAATATTAAAAATTTATATAATTGCAATCAAGTCCCTATATCTAATGAAATTCTCAAATCCAAACCCCTAGAGATAGACAATATTTTTCGACGACCCCGAACGCACATGTTGGCGTCGCCGTTGCTTGGAGTCGCCTCGACGTTGACATCACGACCTCTCTGAGCCCCGACTTCAAGCACAACACACCTCAAATGTTGAATTGCATAAAAGGCCTCGATTTCATAGGCAATTTCGAAAAAAAAATAGGTGTGGACGTCGAGTGATAGGCGAAGCTATGGAGGAGATGGACGACACATTTGATTTGATGCACGACGAAACCATAGCTGCTTACGAAGGAGAGTGGTGGACGGCCGACGGCGGAATTGGTGGAGGGGACGTTGGTTTGGTGGACGTCCGTCGGGGGGATTGATGTACGAGTGACAGTAAAGTGATTGCGACCGGCGGCCAGGTGAGGAAGGTGTGCTTGAGAAGGTGAGTTCTTTTTCGTGCGTCGGGTTCTTTTTATGTGTGTGTGTGGGTATGAGAGATAATGTGTGTATTTGATTGTAGTGGGCCCACTGAGTGGGTGGGAGTAAATTACAAAACTGCACTTAATTGTATAAATTTGACAAAAAAGATAGCTATTTATTTACGATTTTGTCATCCTTTATTGACTCGATTAATTAATTTTGACGTCATTGTGACCATTGATATTATGAACCCAATGGTGTAATTTTTCTTTTCATTTTTGTCACAATCTCTTTCTCATATATAAGATCCTAATTATAATATATATATATATATATATATATATATATACACATTTACTTTTAGCTAGTGTGTAACCCGTGCAACGCATGGGTAAACAATATTAAATAATAATCATAAATAGGTCTCGAGTTTGAGTCATGTAAGTGAGGAACTGTAACGCCCCGTTTTATTTTAAAGAGTTCACCAAGTTTATTTATAAAAATCAGAGTAAATTTTTCACAAAATTCCACTTTAAAACATTAAACATTAACAGGCGCTACTTAAAACTACTAACAAAAATAAACCATTAAGCACAACCACAAATAACCTAGACATGCATACTAACGATCATAATCATCAAACCAAATTATTATAAGTCTCAGAAAATAATCGAAGGTTTAAACATGATCCAAAAATTCAACCCAACATTTTTGAAATGGAAACGGAAGCATTATAGTTCAATGAACATCAATCAATCTGATGGGACTGCTCACGGATCTAGAGCGAACCGGTGGAAACGAGCCCAGATCTACCTAAATTGCCTTTGAACCGCTGTTGGACCGTGAGAATACCTACAAAAATTCAACGCTGGAGGTGTTTCCAACGTAGAGCCTCCAACGCCCTAGTCAGTATGCGAAAGAGATGGAGAGAAGCTGTTGTGAGAGAGCAGCAGCAGCTATAGAGGAGAGTATGGAATGAATGGGAGTTAGGGTTTAGGGCTACCTCTTCTCCTTTATATAGGAGGGAAAAGTTACCTAGGATACCTGAAATGCCCCAAGTTGGTGGACCTAAAAGGTCCAAATTGCCCTGGTCGATTCGTCTCCCCTCCTTGATGAGTCATACCCAGATTCCCTCTTATCCATAAGAGGACAAGATGTTCTGAGGAATGTATCAAGTGTGTGGAGTCGTCAGTGTGCCTTACGGCTCGAGATGTGAGGAGTCGATCTCGAGTACGGACAATTCATCCTAGGCTTTGGTTCAGCAGCTATACTTTCATTACTTAGGAAAATGTCGAGCTTATATCGGTCGATTTCTAGCCTTCGACTTATACAAAGTCGACTTCAAGACATCGACTGGTGTGAGATCTCACCATCTCGTGATGAAGGGTCGACCACGAAGAACTCGACTTGTGATGTTGATGGGTATATGTCGAGGTGTAGGCAGTTTTTACTCGTTCTCCAGTCGAGTAGAGCCTTTTGGGCCGATATGTATTTATATGGCTATATCATCTAGTCCTCCACATAAAGTACTCTATTTATATGACTTGCGAGTTGGTCGAAGTCGAGCGACGATTTTAGCAGCTTCACAGCTGCTAAACAAATTTATTTTAAGTCGTCTTCTCCCAACCCTTCTTGCGAGCTAGTCAAAGTCGAGCGACGATTTTAGCAGCTTCACAATTGGTAAACAAAAGTTTTTCGAGTCGTCTTCTCCCAACCCTTCTTGCGAGTTGGTCGAAGTCGAGCAACGGTTTTAACAGCTTCATAGCGGTTGAACAAAAGTTTTTCAAGTCGTCTTCTCCTAACCCTTCTTGCGAGCCGGTCGAAGTCGAGCGACAATTTTAGCAGCTTCACAGCTGCTAAACAAAAAATTTTTAAGTCGTCTTCTCCCAACCCTTCTTGCGAGCTGGTCGAAGTCGAGCAATGGTTTTAACAGCTTTATAGCTGTTGAACAAAAGTTTTTCAAGTCGTCTTCTCCCAACCTTTCTTGCGAGCTGTTCGTGTTGGGGTATACAGTAAAGCAAACTTTTATGTGAGCTTTTGGATTGTATTTATTCGATTTCCCATTTGACTGAAATAAATGTTTTCACATTGTTGCATTCTTTATGATTGCTTGTATGCTAAATGTCCAATTATCTTATATTGTAGACAATGTGGTGTGTTAGTAGTCACACAGAAGATTACATTGTCGGTCCCTTATAAGATATAAATGGTATTCACAACTGAGATAGTTATGGACATGATTATCGGTCTAGGTTGTAGTATAAACTGGATATAGCTTGTCTTGGCTATTGGTTTATACTAGTGC
>CACSLK010016925.1:1041741-1066500 GCA_902706635.1 Striga hermonthica
AAATATTATATATATTTACGACCTGAGACCTCTTGGAAGCAAGGCATACAATGCAACCATCACACCACTCAAGGTTGAGTGCTAGATGTAGTAAAATTTAATATATATCACATTGCATATGAATAAATGAAATTAAATTTAGAAAATAATGTAAATTATATTAAATTAAATATATATATATAAACTTATAATAAATTAAATTATGTAAAATTAAACGAAAAAAATTTATTAAAATAACTTATCATATTAAACAAACACTAAATAATTAAAATAAATTATAAATAAATATAAAAAATTACAGTTATATTATAATAATATTTATTGTATTTATTTTATATTATTTATATAATTATATATTTTATTATTTATTTTAATTTATTTTATTCCATATTGAAATTGCATGTGAAGGGCAAAATTATGCACTTCATTTGGAAGTGCTTTAATGGTTTGCTGCCAGTTGGGGTGAACCTTAAAAGAAGAGGTGTGGATGTTGATGTTATTTTTGCAGGGTGTGGGGAAGCTGAAGAGTCTATTGATCATCTATTTTTGCATAGCCACAAAGCTAAAACTGTTTGGAAGTTAGCTCCGGTTTCATGGGATGGTATCAATTTGCAGAACACTAGCTTCAAGGCATGGTGGTGGAAGGTTTGTGCCATTGACAAATCAGATATTTCAGAAGCTCGGATACAACTTTCAACTTACATTCTATGGTGGTTGTGGCGATCTCGAAATCTGTGGTTGTTTGAAGATGAAAGAATGCCTGAAAGAGTGATTCTTAGGAGAGCCATGATGGAGTGGGAAGAGTTCAGGTCAGTTGGATGATTGTGGGCCGTGTTGGTTGTCTGATATAGCTAATTTTAGTTTAGTCCTTGTGGTTAGGTTGCTTGGGTTGCCTTTGTTCTTCTTATTTCTTTTTTCGGTCCTGTTGTAGGTTGTTAGATTTCTAGATTGGTTTGTTTTCTGTTTGGTTGGTATTTGTTGGTTGTAGGAGGTGTTATCAAGTCTCGGGTGTTTGTACCTGCTTGATACCTCGGGTGGGGTGTTTGTTTAGACCACTACGTGTAGTGTGTCTCTCAGTTTCTTTCTTCCCGTTGGTAGGCTCGGTAGTCTGTACTGATATTTTCGTTTTTTTTTTCCAACAACATAATTACTCATTCAAAACCAAAATAACGGAAATGTACAAGGAAGTCCAAATTCGCACACACTGAGAGGACAAGTACAACATGTACTGCCCAATCGATACATCAACCTAAGCAAATAGAAAGCACAGCTATAAAGACTAACACCAACACAAGAGCACAGCACAAACTCCAGCTACACATAATAGCTGAAGAAGGTAATGACCACAACTGACACGAGACCTAGTGATCACTCTTCTCCACCTGTTACAGCTAAGATTTGCTACCAGAAAAATCCAGCCAGTCCTGCATAGCTGACTTCACTATCCAAACTTTCAGCTGCCATTTTCTTTCAAACACCCATAGATTCCTAGCACGCCAAAACCACCAAAGAATATAGATGAATAGTTGGATGCAGTCTTCATGGATATCCTCAATCTTCATTGTGCAAATCCACCACCACCACTCTTCAAAGCTCAATTGCTCTTCCATGATTCTGTTCCACTGGACAGGAGCAATTTTCCATGTGGCTCTTGCTCTTTTGCAGAAGAATAAAGCATGCTCCTGTGTTTCTTCAACCTCTCCACAAACCATACAAATGCCATCAATATTCAGCCCCATGTTTATTAAATTACAATTAACAGGTAGAATGTTAGAAAAACATCTCCATATGAAATGTTTAATTTTCCCCATGACTTGGAGCTTCCAACACCTCTGCCTAGCTCTTTTGCTCCCCCCAGCCACCACACTTGTTTTAACAAGATTTATACCACAAATCTTCTCACTCATCAGTAAGGCATAAACAGCTTTCACTAAAAATTAACCCTTAGATAAAAAAACACCTTTCCATTGATCACTAGCTCTAGGGTTGAGTGATTTAACCTGTAAAATTTTCAGTGCATCAGCTTCCTCAAACAGAGTTTTTACTATGGTTTCATCCCAAACACACCCACCAGCAGCTAAAAGATCTTTAACCCAGAAACGATGACCATCAATCTGAACTCTGAGGGTAGGCTTACCTCCCAGAATTCCAGGCACCCAGTTGCAATCATTAAGCTTTGTGCTCCCTCCATTCTTCACAATAATACTCAAGTGCTTTTTCAGGATTGGGATAAAGGAAGCCCAAGAGTTCCAGAGCCAAGAGGCTCCATTAGATTTCTCAGCTTCAAACAGAGAATTATTGGGAAAATACTTACATTTCAAGACTCTGCTTATCAACAGATCAGGATGAGCTATTATCCTCCACAGCTGCTTGAGGATGAGTGCTGAATTAAACAGTCTGATGTCTTGTGTTTGTCCCATTTTTTTGTCTTTATTTTGGGTTTATTTTCTCTTTGTTTTTCCCCATTTATAGGGTTTTTGTAGTTTATTTGGTCCAATTCTGTGTTTCTGTGTTTTTCTCTTTAGTTTCGTTTTGTGCGTCTTTTTTGTGTTTTGCTTCGTGTTTTTCTGTGTTTGTGTTTTCAGGAGATAGGTTGTGCCGGTCGAGGACGAGACTGTTGGAGACAAGACCGAGAAATCAAGAATACCCATTGTCGTACCCAGAACATTGAAGAAAGGACCGAAAAAATGGACTGAAGAGCTGCCAAGCATTTCTCCCGACTCGCGAGTCTGAGTCGCGACTCGCGAGATGGTCGCGACTCGCGAGAAGGTCACAACTCGCGAGTCCAACAGAGCCGAAATCATGATTTTCGCGAGACGAGTCGCGACTCGCGAGTCTTTATCGCAACTCGCGAGATGATGTCGCGACTCGTGAGTTCGGTCGCGACTTTCCCCAGATTTTAAAGATTTTTGCCAACGCGCGACTCGCGAGATGGGATTGTGGTAGGTCGCGACTCGCGACTTGCTCGGCGCGATTTTTGAGGACGGGTTTTTAACATCAGATTTCGGTCCTAGGGATGATAATTCACCTCCCAGACTTAGTTTTTACAATTTTTCTCTCTAGAAACTCATTCCTTTTCATACTTTTGCTCTTTGGATTTGTTTTTAGAGATTGAAACTATGTTTTCTGGCTTGGATTTGGATTGTTCATTGGATTAGACATTGGGATTCTTGTTATTAATCGTAAGTTTTTCTTTTCTCAATTGTGTGATTGATGATGATGACTTGGGTTTATATGAATTTTGATGTTGAATTCCATATGAGTAGCTAAATCCATACGCTAGGGATATGGGATGATTGATTAGGTTCAATAATAATTGCTTGTTCTTAATTGCTCATATCTATGCGAGTTGTGCTTGTCCTAGGGTTAGTAGTTTGATCACCTTTCTAACCTAATAAATCAACGTGTAGAACCGAGAGGGGAGACGTTGGTCGATATAGGCTCGTCTAGAGTAGACTTGTTCGTAACTGTATTGTCTATGCGTTGCTGGAACTGATAGTTGATCGTTTACATTCATTCTCTTGTTCGTAACTGTATTGAGAGTGAACCTCTGAACGAGAGACGATTCAAGTCCTTTAACCGAGAAGTTGATTGCCCGGTAGTTGTGCTAGAACCGAAAGCAATTATCCCCGATTCCCTAACTCTTTAATCATTTGAGTTAATTCACTTGCTATTTAAATTGCTTTTCATTTATTTTAAAGTCATTAGTTATAATTGAAACCAAAACCATTGAAATAGAGTGTTTAAGATTTTCTCTTTTTCGTGATCGAATAATCGTACAATTGAATCCGGCTAACCTTCCTTGCGATACGACCCGGGGAACGAATCTTTTAATTCTACTCAGGTAAAAATACTCACAACAAAATTGGCGCCGTTTCCGGGGAAGGTTTAGGACTTTAATTGTGCGCCTATTCGTTTTTTTTAGTGTTTCTCTTCGTTTTATTTTGCTAGTTTATTAGTTCTTGATTTTTGGTTCTTTGTTTTTCTTTAGATTTTCTTCTTTGTTTATCTGGTGCTCATGACGGTTTCTTGTCTTCGTGTATGCGTACTAGGAGTGGACGCAAACTGCTATCTCCGATCAACAAATTTGTCAACGAGAGCCTGAGGGAGCTGCTGGAAGAGCTTACTCTGGAATCTCACGGGGAAGACGAGCATTCTTCGAAATCATCTGAAGGCAGCAACTTCGATATGGGAGAACGACAACAACAAGCTCCCCGTAACACCCTCCGAACCTTAGCCTAGCCGGTTATCGGGCCAGTCACTTCATGCATTCGTTTGTCGGATGTTGCACGAAATTACAAGCTCAAAATGATTTACTACAATCAGCTGCCGGCATTCCACGGGCTCCCTAGAGAGGACCCACTCAACTTCATTCGGGAATTTTACAATGTCCTCAACACTTTCCCTCTCGGTGGGCTTAATGAAGAGCAGTTGAAGATGAGATGCTTTCCTGAGACACTGAAGGACCGGGCCAAGGCCTGGTTCATGACGCTTGCACCTGGCTCTCTTACCACTTGGACCGAGGTGTACTCAAAGTTCACTGGGAGGTACTACTCTCATCAAAAGACCCAAGAGCTTTGGTCACAGATCGTCTTGTTTGCTCAATTACCGAACGAATCTCTTCATGAGGCTTGGGAGCGGTTCAAGGATCTTCAGCGGCTGTGCCCCCATCACAACCTCTCTCCGGGGCTACTCATGAACTACTTCTATGATTTCCTCCACCAGAACTTGCAGTATATGGTCGATAATGCGGCAGGAGGTGATATCGGAGTAAGGACAGCCGAGGAGATGTTTGAGAGCATGTTTGTTTATGAAATTTTTGGATTTGTTTGGATTTTTTGGTTTGGTTTAGTTAATTTTGAAAAGGTGGTATGGTTAGTTGTTAGTGGGTATATTAAAATAATATTTAAAATAAAATGATTAAAATTAAATTGATGTAAAAGTAAGAGAGAGAAGATGTGATGTGATGGTTAGTTAAAAGTATGTGAGTAGATGAATAGTGAATTAAGGTAGATGTGGTGTGTATAAATGATTGATTGATATTATTTAATTATATTGATAATATTGATGATAGTGGGGTTGAGTTAAAAAAAGTGGTTGAGTTAAAATGTGGGAAGTTTTTTGAAAATTTTTATAAACAAACATGCTCTGAGATATTTGAGACGATGAGTACGAACTCGTCGCAGAAGAGCACTCGAGGTAAGAGGGCGGTAGTGAATGAGGTCGGAGCAGGCCATGACCTTGTGGACCAACAACTAGCTGAGCTTACTGAGCAGATGAAATTGCTTACCGCACGAGGATCTCAACCAGTTAATACTTTTGTCGTTGACACATGTGGGGCATGTGGAGTCCCAGGGCATAGGTCCGAAGTATGCCCCTCATCTTTCGAGCAGGACTCTGGTGAGCAGTATGCGGATGCCAGTGCTTTACAAGGATACCAGAATCGGCCAGGCAATGACCCATATTCAAACACGTACAATCTCGGATGGCAGAACCACCCACACTTCTCGTGGTCAAACAACTCGAACACCCTTCAGCCACCCCGTCCGAACTTCGTGTAGCAACAACCTCGACCCAACTTTGTGCCCCGGCCAAACTACTAGCCACAACAGCCACAGCAGCAGCAGAGGGGACTGGAAGCGGGGTCGAGTTTGAACCTCCAAGACGACATTGCCAAAATCCTTCAATTTATGGCCAGCAGTGAGCAACGGAGTGTCAATCAGGAGGCCTCCATCAAGCGTATTGAGACGCAGTTAGGCCAACTGGCCACACGGGTCGGAGTCCTCGAAACTGAAATGAACAAGGGGAAGTTGCCTAGTCAGCCGGAGCATGTGAACTCTGTGACAGTTATTTTGCCCGAAATTGAGGAGGAATTCATGGGTGAAAGGAAGAAAGAGGAAAAAGTGGGATCGAAGGAGCAAGAAATCTTAGTGACGCCGCTAGCCGAGCCAACCTTACATAAGTCCCCAAATCCGTATAGGCTAAGGATTCCTTTCTCAGGCAAACTCTTGGAAGAGAAGGACAATCAGTTGATGCGGGACCTCTACATAATGTTGAAAAAGGTAAATGACGATCTATCACCTGCTGATGTGTGCAGGATGATACCGGCTTACGCAAGGCATTTCAAGGAATTGGCAAAGAATAAGAAGCGGTTAGAGAGTGCCGATGAGGTGGTGGTATGCGAGGCGGCAAGTATCTTACATAGCGACTTGCCAAGGAAAGAGAGAGATCCCGGGGGCTTTGTAATCAACATAGCTTTCGGGAATGAGAAAGAGACCTCGGGGATGCTCGATCTTGGAGCAGGAATCAACCTAATGCCGCTCGCAATCTATCGGCAGCTTGGGCTTGGTTATTTGAAGCCTACTCGGATGCACCTGCAGTTAGCCGACCGCTCGATACGTCAACCCGAGGGCATTGTGGAAGATGTGTTGGTTCGAGTGGGAAAGTTGATAGTCCCCGTGGAATTTGTTGTACTAGACATGGGGGATGTGTTAGAAGACGGGAAACAATACACCATCCTTCTCGGGCGGCCCTTTATGGCGACCACCAGCACGGTTATTGATGTGAAGAAAGGGATCGCGAGCATGACCGTGTTGGGGGAGTCCATCTTCATTTCCGACCGAGGGACTCAGCCTGAGCCGCAGGTGACGATTGAGGAAGAGGGTGCACTCCTTCGAAAGATGGACCAACTTACTGAGGAAGCGTGTAAGCGAGGATTCACGCAGAGGCCACTGTAGGGCCATGTCCATAACAACCGCCACATTGCCACCCCTCAGGTAGTTTCAATGGAGTTGCCCCGGTCCCTCTGGGCGAAAGATATGTTGTGTCAGACGTCCGTTGCTGTTCGGGGCCTGACTATCTCGACCCGAACTCACAGTGACTAGTCTAGTCACTGTGCTCTGTACGACTGTATCTCTTCCTTTTTTTTTTTTGCATTTAGTTTGATTTCTTTGCTTTTATATTAGGTAGTTATTCAGGTAATTAGGCATTTTCATTATATGGTTTCATTTCATTCTAGTTTTATTATTATTATTTGCTAAAAAAAATAATAATAATAAAAAAACTTTCGCGACTAGCGAGATACTGTCGCGAGTCGCGACTTCCCTTACGCAAATAGGTCGTTCTCTCTGTTACTCTCGCGACTCGCGGGAAAAAGTCGCGAGTCGCGACATGTGAGGTCGCGACTCACGAAGCCGTCGCGAGTCGCGATTTTCCCCATATTTATTTGAAGTCGTTCTCTGTTACTTTCGCGAGTCTCGAAGTGATGTCGCGACTCGCGACCTATCTCGCGATCCGGTTCGCGACTCGCGACTTAAGTCTCGCGACTTACCTGTTCCTTTTAAAATCTGACATTGTTTTTTATTTTATTTTGCAGGTATTTTTACCTTCTCTCTCGCGACAAACGAAAAGCACAGTACACAATCCCGCGACTCGCTCTCTCACCCAACTCGCTCTCCGACCTCCGGCCATCTCTTTTCCGCTCCAACCAGACGTATTGTCGTTCGCCGTCGACTCCTCAGGCATCCTCCACACAGTCCAGTCTTCACTCTCTCTCCCTCGCGCTCACACAGGTCCCGCGACCTCTAACCCTAGGTCCGATTCGCGGGCCACAACGCATCACCAGTGGCTTTTCCAGCCAGTAGTCCACCCTTTCCGACGTTAAGCACCCTATCCTTCGGCCTTCCATCGATTCCAGCTGCCCCTTTGCTCGTTTCGCCATCTTCAAGCTCGGTAACTCGTCTTCACAATTTGTATACTCGGGTAATAGGTTCTTTCTCCTATTGTGATTGAAGAGTCTCGATTGTTTGAGGCGGATTGACGTTAAACTGAGGTGCATATCCATATATTCGGGTCCTACCATTGTCCATTGCCTTCAAGCTTCCAAGTTCACTTTCGTGCCCTCAAGGTGTTCGGTGAATTGCCCAAGGTAGCTTCATATTCCAAATGGTTACCAAACGCAACAAACGGAAGACCACGCAAGGAGAGTCGTCTTCCCAAGCCGAGCCGATTGATCTACGGGCACAGTACAATTCCCCCTTCACCATCCTCGACGAATGAGAAGGGGAAATCTACTCCCGGCTCGTGAAGAAAGAGGTCCTAAAGTCCAAGACATTCGACTTCGTGTTGCTTACGGACCTCGGCATCCTGGCGACGGTCGAGCAGTACTTGGCCACGCTACGCTTGAAGTCTTATGCCCACTTGGTCCACCCGACATACTGAAACCTCACGCTCGAGTTTTTCAGTACACTTGAGTTCCAGAAGGATAATAATCAGGCCGAGTATATGACATGTCGTTTGCTTGGGACAGAGAGGCTCATCACTGACGAGATCATGGAAGATGTCGTGGGCCTCCACCTCGACGGCGCTAGGATGAATGAAGGAATGTCTACCGCTAGCTTCTGGCCCGAACTTTGTCCCGACACAGTGTGGGACTCTCAGGGCATGGCTAATGGCCTCATCAGGGACGGTGCTGTCGCTGTGATGCACAAATTCTTGTGCTATGGTGTATTCGGGAAGAAGGAAGCCAACAAGGTCACTGGGCTTGATCTCGTCCTGCTGTGGGTTATGCTCGAGGGCAAGCACCGCGATATGTTGGATATTTTTAAGGAAGAGTGTCCGTCATTCGGAACAAGAGAGCGGCAGCCTACTTTGGCCATATAGTGACCGCTCTGGCTTTGCACTTCAATGTTGACCCGGAGGCGTCTGACAGCCCTCCTACTAGTATGCGGTTCATTGATACCTACGAGCTGACTCATTTGAGCCTCATTTGTGATCGCCGCACCTTTGAGGATTATACGAAGCGCCCGGCCTACACCGCCTATATGAAGAAGGTGGGTGCGGCCGCTTCTACAGCTCAGGCAGGCTCGTCTCGTCCTCAGCAGGATAACTATGATACCCATAAGACGGAGGAGATGGAGCATGATCAGACTATTCTCGACGATACCATCTCTTTCCGCCTCCTTCCGGTTGGCAGCCCGCTCCGGAGCCCGATCGCCGAGAGCCACGGGCCACACATCATCATCAGCAGCGTCCGGCTGCGTCGTCTGCACCGCCGGCCTGGTAGACCCAGCCTCCTCCGTGTTGGGTAGAGTTCGAGGAGCGTTATGACAGAGACATGCGGGGTTTCGACGCGCGCTTTCAGGCTCTTGAGGCCCAGTGGGATGCTCAGTTTGGTTCCGGCGCCGGCCAGCCCTATCCTCCTCCTCCTCCTCCTCCTAGTCCAGGACCACAGTGACTTGTCACTGTGTTGGTCAGCTTTTCTTTTCTTTTCTCTTTTTATTTTTATTTTTATTTTTGTATTTTCTCTTATTTGTTGAGTCGGTTGATTGTGTAGTACAACTTCCCTTCGCTGCGAGTCGACAATGGGGACATTGTCTGCTTTTAAGTGGGAGAGTTTTTGCATATTTATTTGGCTATGTGGTTGACCAGGTCTAGTTTTTATTTTTAGGTTGTTTTATTTCTTTCTTTTGCGTGGTGGACCAGTCTAGCTTTAGGTTTCTGTGTTTTTCTGAGTTTGGATTATGGTGTATTCTAAGACTGGTTGATAACTGTTGGTTGAATTGAGAAGTTGTGATGATGTGATCGAGTAACGTACTTTGATTAATTGTCTTGGTTGTTTTGGGGAACATATTTACCTTGTGAGGTTTGAGCCTATTTTGTTTCTTGTGTGATATTGGTCAGAATCTTGTCAAGTAGAATTTTCCTTGAGACTGTTTTTAAATAACTCGATTAGATTTGTGAAACGTGAATATGATTGAGGCATTCCTTGTATTATCTTTTCCTTTTTCTTTTCGTGAATAATAGTCACTAGTCACCCCCTTTGAGCCTTGATTGATTTTGTTGATTAACCTCGTGATGATGATATTGAGTTGCGAGAAAGTATCGAAGGTGATAGTTGATTGCATTGTATATATGTTTATTTGCTTTACAAAAAAAAAGGGAAGCCAAATGGATTATACTCCTAGCGCTCTATCCACTACCTTAGTGGATACGAGCCATGAGTATGGGAAACCGGTTTAGGAGACTCGAGTAGAAAACTCAAAGGTTGAACCTAAATAAGATGTCCAAATGGTTTTCGCAAAAAAACAAAGAAAAAAAAATGCTTGGGAAGTATGTTGGTCTTGGAGTTAGTGGGAGGAGCCGGTTGGTGACAACTGGATGTGTCTATTGATATGGTTGGGTGAATGAGTTGAGTTGATTTATTTTGAGCCACTTAGACTATATTTTTCCTACCCGGTCCAAAGAGCCTACGTTACAACCCTTTAAGACCTCTTGATTCACTGTTTTATGAATTTGATTGTTTTAGAGTAAGAGTTAGACGATAGGCAAATCTATGATTGACTTGTCTGACGACCAATTTGAGTGCATCTCTCTTATATTTTGCGAAGAAACTGAGTGAGGCATATATATACATCCTTGTACTCGAGAGTTTGTGTTCTTCGAAATAGCTGGGTTGATAATTGAGGTGTGTTCTGGTGATCATTGGAATTCTTCTCAGTTCGATTGATTTGTTTGAGATTGGTCTTGCTTGAACCGTTGTCTTTGCTCATTTATTTCTTTTCTTTTCTTTTCTTTTCTTTTCTTTTCTTTTTGTTCGGGACGAACAAAGGTTTTAGTGTGGGGGAGTTGTTTGTCCCATTTTTGTGTCTTTATTTTGGGTTTATTTTCTCTTTGTTTTTCCACATCTATAGGATTTTCGTAGTTTATTTGGTCCAATTCTGTGTTTTTGTGTTTTTCTCTTTAGTATTGTTTTGTGCATCTTTTTGCTGTGTTTTGCTTCGTGTTTTTCTGTGTTTGTGTTTTCAGGAGATAGGTTGTGTCGGTCGAGGACGAGACTATTGGAGACGAGACCGGTAAATTAAGAATACCCATTGTTTTGCCCAGAACACTGAAGAAAGGACCGAAAAAACGGACTGAAGAGCTGCCCAGCGTTTCTCGCGACTCGCGAGTCTGAGTCGCGACTCGCGAGATGGTCGCGACTCGCGAGATGATGTCGCGACTCGCGAGTTCGGTTGCGACTTTTCCTAGATTTTAAAGATTTTTGCCAACGTGCGACTCGCGAGATGTCGCGACTCGCGAGATGGGATTGTGGTAGGTCGCGACTCGCGACTTATGTCGCGACTCGCGACTTGCTCGATTCGATTTTCGAGGACGGGTTTTTAACATCAGATTTCGGTCCTAGGGATGATAATTCACCTCCCAGACTTAGTTTTTACAATTTTCCTCTCTAGAAACTCATTCCTTTTCATACTTTTGCTCTTTGGATTTGTTTTTGGAGATTGAAACTCTGTTTTCTGGCTTGGATTTGGATTGTTCATTGGATTAGACATCGGGATTCTTGTTATTAATCATAAGTTTTTCTTTTCTCAATTGTGTGATTGATGATGATGACTTGGGTTTATATGAATTTTGATGTTGAATTCCATATGAGTAGCTAAATCCATACGCTAGGGATAGGGGATGATTGATTAGGTTCATTAATAATTGCTTGTTCTTAATTGCTCATATCTATGCGAGTTGTGCTTGTCCTAGGGTTAGTATATTGATTACCTTTCTAACCTAATAAATCAATGTGTAAAACCGAGAGGGGAGACGTTGGTCGATATAGGCTCGTCTAGAGTAGACTTGTTCGTAACTGTATTGTCTATGCGTTGCTGGAACTGATAGTTGATCGTTTACATTCATTCTCTTGTTCGTAACTGTATTGAGAGTGAACCTCTGAACGAGAGACGATTCAAGTCCTTTAACCGAGCAGTTGATTGCCCGGTAGTTGTGTTAGAACCGAAAGCAACTATCCCCGATTCCCTAGCTCTTTAATCATTTGAGTTAATTCACTTGTTATTTAAATTGCTTTTCATTTACTTTAAGGTCATTAGCTATAATTGAAACCAAAACCATTAAAATAGAGTGTTTAGGATTTTCTCTTTTTCGTGATCGAATAACCGTACAATTGAATCCGGCTAACCTTCCTTGCGATACGACCCGGGGAACGAATCTTCTGATTCTACTCCGGTAAAAATACTCACAACGTCTTGAAACCCCAGTCCTTCTTTAATTTTTGGAATAGTTAACTTATCCCAAGCCATCCAATGCACCCCATGTTCTTGCACATCACCCTTGTCCCACCAGAATCTGGCCACTAGTCTGCAAATCTCCTTACATAAACTCAAAGGAAGAACAAAACAAGAAATGATGAAAACTGGAAGGGCATTCAAAACTGATTTCACTAGCACTTCTCTGCCAGCAGTGGATAAAAATATATTCTTCCAACTTTCAATCATATCTCTCACATCAGTGACAACATACTGAAAGGACTCTAATTTAGAAGCACCAATCCCCAGTGGTAACCCAAGATATCTAGAAGACCTCTTAATCACCACTCCATCCAACACAGAACATATTTGAGATTTTACAGAATCACTGCAATTAGAACTGATGAATAGGGAAGACTTACACAGATTCACCTTCTGGCCAGAAAATCTCTGATATTTATCAAGAATCTCCAACAGTAACTGAGCATGCTTCACATCAGCCTTACAAAAAACTAAGGCATCATCTGCAAACAGAAGATGATTCAAACTGGGCCCATCACAAGAAACTCTGATCCCCTGAAACTGACCAGTAGCAGCTTTGAAACTAAGCAGAGAGGAGAAAAGTTCAGAGACAAGTATGAAAAGGTAGGGTGACAAGGGGTCACCCTGCCTAATACCCCTTGTAGGACAACATAGCCACAAATACTGCCATTCAAGTTGAAAGAAAATGTAGGGGAAGAGATACAACCATAGATCCACTTAACAAATTTTGAATGAAAACCCATCTTAGCCATAGTCAATTTGATACAGTCCCACTCCACCCTATCGTAAGCTTTCTCCATGTCTATCTTAACAGCCATGAATGCATTAGCCCCAGATTTGTGTCTATGCAGAAAAATGAAACACTTCATGAGCTAGCACCACATTATCTAGCAATTGTCTGCTTGGGATAAAAGCAGTTTGAGATTGACTCACACAGTCATTCAGCACACATTTAAACCTCTCATCCAGAACTTTTGCCACAATCTTATACAACACTCCACAAAGACTTATAGGTCTATAGTTACACAAAGATTCAGGGTAAAGACACTTAGGGATGAGGGTTACCACAGTGTTGTTCCAGTTTTTTAATAAAACTCCAGTGCTAAAGAAACTTTTAATGGCACAACAAACATCACTTTTAAAAATGTCCCAAAAGTGTTGAAAGAAAGATGCAGACATACCATCCTCGCACGGGGATTTATCAGAAGCCATATTGCAGTTTTAATCTCCTCCTCTTGCACTGGCCTAATAAGATCATTGTTCATGGAATCAGAGATGGAGTGAGGAATGTGTTGGAGAAGCTCCTCCCCTGCCCTTGCACCTTCTGAGGTGAATAAGTGTTTGTAGAAATCAGAAATGTGGGCTTCCAACGTCTCCTTAGAATCATACTTCACCCGAGCAATAGAAATCAGGAATTAGATGGAATTCATTTTCCTTCTCTGCTTTGTGAAGGCATGGAAGAACTTGGTGTTACTGCCTCCTCCCTTCAACCATAAAGATCTGGACTTGAGTCTCCAAAACACTTCTTCTTCTTTATGAGCATTGTCAAAATCTGCTTTCACCTGGCCCCATTCCTCCCAGTCTATAGTCTCACCCTCCTTCCTCAACTCCTCCATTCTGTTTGTAAGAACTTCAATCAACTTGCCATTGTTCCTCTTCAAAGGTTTATACCAGGACAGAAGTGCCATTCTTGTATTCTTGATTTTCTTGTGGACTTGAAACATCTGAGAGCCCTCCACCACTATGTCCCAACCAGAAGACACTGCCTCTTTAATTCCCTCCAATTTCAGCCATTTATTGTCAAATATAAACCTTCTCTTCATTCTGGTTATATCAGCATCAGTAGAGATCAGCAGAACATTGTGATCAGAGGCACTCCTGAAAAAGTTTGCAACTTTCATCCTGGGAAATTTCATCTGCCACTCAAGAGACATAAACATCTTATCTAATCTTTCCTCCACATATCCCTCATGCCTTCTGCTATTACCCCATGTGAAGAAGGAGCCCTCTTGATCCACCTCCATCATAGACATGTTAACTATAAACTCCCTGAACTCCATAAAGCTGGATTTAGGTTTTCTCAGACCTCCCCTCTTCTCCTCATTACAAGTAATAGCATTCCAGTCCCCCACCAGAGCCCAACAATCCCCCCATCTCTTCTTAAACCTCTCCAAATCTTCCCACTGCCTTTTTCTGATACATCTGTCACAACTCATGTTGACAAATATGACCTAGTACCAATCCTCCTCCCCAGATACTCTCATCTCCACCTGCATATAGAACTCATTAGAAATAATTTCCTTAATCTCTGTCATAAGATCCCATATAACCAAGATCCCCCCTCTTGTTACAACATGTTTCTCAAGGAGCCATCTATTCTCAAAGCCTAACTTTCTACACACCTTTTTAGTAAAAACTTCAAATTTTTTTGTTTCAGAAAGGAAAAAAATTATTTGGGTGATGGAAAGTCTTTTGACATCCTTGATTTGGGAAACTGTAGAGGGCCCACCCAGCATTGTACAGTTCCACACCATAGCCTTCATTGATCACCTCGGGGCCACTTGAGGCTGGCCTTCTCCACCTTTATGTTCTCTGATTGAGTTTTCCTCTTCTTCTCTAGTTGCTCAGAAATTTGAATATCCTCTTCCCTTGAGAAAATCACAAGCTCCCTATTCCTTTTTAAGTGAACCTCACCCAATGGTGAGGAGATAGAGTCATCCATCCTCAACAATCTACCATCCACAGAGGACCTTCTTCTCCAGGTAGGTGGTTGAATTCCCTTCTTAGTTGTTATAACACCCCCCCTCCTGTACAACAACTTTAAGCACTGCTTTGTCCTCCATTACCTCCTCCATAACCTTACTGGTCTCACATATCATCATCTCCTTTCCTGTTTCCATAGGTTCTCCTTCCACCATAATGGGGGCTAGCCATAGAT
Source organism: Striga hermonthica (assembly GCA_902706635.1). Taxonomy (NCBI): domain Eukaryota; kingdom Viridiplantae; phylum Streptophyta; class Magnoliopsida; order Lamiales; family Orobanchaceae; genus Striga; species Striga hermonthica. The sequence continues at coordinate 1,056,754 of CACSLK010016925.1, forward strand.
GTTCACCCACCTCCTGAGTGCCAGACATCCCTCCTATTATCCCACTTTGGCCATCTTGCCTATCTTCTGAATCTGTAGCATTTTCATGATCCATACCTGCTTGGGCTGCACTAGCCGAGACCACTGGTACAACATTTGAGGTATGCATAGTCTGGTTAGTTTTTGTATCTGAACTGCTGGTCATGCTACTCCTCCCTCCAGGAAATGTCTCATTAGCTTTCAACCACTCCCCAAACTGCCCCTCAGCTAATTTATTCCCATCAATATCCTCCAATCTTTTGCTACAGTTTCTATCAAGATGCCCTAGCTTTCCACAGTAATGGCACAGATTAACCAGCCTTTCATATCTAAAAGCCACAAGCACCTTATCCTCCCCAACTTCACAGTTGTGCATCTTGGAATAGGTTTTTTTGTGTTCATCACTGCCAATAACTTCAAAAAACTCCCCACCTCTCCACCTGTTTTACACACTTGCACATTCTTTACTCCTTTAAATATTTGGCCGATCTTGAGTCCCACATCTGAGCTCATCCAGTTGAAAGGCACATTAAGCACCTGAACCCAAAGCTTCACCTCATCAAAGTTACTGTGGTTACATACTAGCCCAGGAAACCATTCCCTTAGAACCAAATATTGGTTTTCGTAGATCCAGTTGTGACCCGCAGCTACCTTCTTTTTGTCATCATATGAGCTGAATATGAACTGGAAAAAATTTGAGCTTAACTCCTTCACCTCCATTGGTTGTTGAATTTTCCAAATATATGTCATAGCTCTTTTGATTCCCAGCAGACTGGCCACTATTTCGCCCACAATTTTCCCAATTAAGCTACGACCACATTCCTCTTCACTAACCTTTATGTCAGTCGGTTGGATTTCTACTCCCCCAGCTTCCTTGTCAGACAACTAAATCTCAAGCAATTTACGCATCACTTCCTCATTTAGGGCAGACGCCGAGGCTTTCCCCGGCAATTTATCCCCCATTACACAACCCCACCAAAAGAACTACACTCAGCTACAGAAAGAGACCAGCAACTCCCGAACTAAGCAAAGAAAGTGAAGATTGCCGTCAAGAAATCATATTCCACCTGAATAATTTTGGCTCTCAATTGAGAGAATTTTTAGAGTTGTATATTTTCGTTTTTATTTATGAGCATTTCTTATCGTTTAGAAAAAAAAATATATTATTTTGTTGCATTATTCATTTAATTTTATCTTAGCTAGCAAACTTTATTTATTTTGTTTAATTTCATACAATGAAATAAAATTAAAATAAATTTTACTAAATAAAATTTAGAAATTAAAATCATATATTTACTAAAAAGTTATAATTTATTTAAATTTTTATTATTCATATTGTATGCAAGAGTAAACCATAATAAAATTATTTGATAAATAATATTTTTATTTTATTATATTAATTTAATATTTTTATTTATTTAATTTATTATATCATAATAAGTTATTTTATTTATTATTTATTTTACTTTATCATTTTTATACTTTAATTCTTTTATAATTATTATTTCTATTTTACATTAATTAGTTTATCTTAATTTTATTTATTTTTAAATTCAATTTTTGTATTATATTTTATTTTTTATTTAATTAATTTATTTTAATAATTAAAATGTAGATTTATTTAATTTATTTTCACGTTACTATTAAACTTTATCTTACTTTATTTTAATTTATTTTTTTATTATTTATGTTAATTTAATTTATTGGAAGTTATTATTAGTATTAATTATTTAATTTATAGTAAATTCGCCTATTATACTGTTATTTTATTTTATTTACTTTATTTCAAAATATTTAATTCATTTATGTATGATGTATAATTATATTTATGTCCATTAAATTTCACATCCATACAAATAGCTCAGTGGTTGAGTGGGCATGCTCTCTCCTCCCATCCCAGATCGAGTCATGCTTTCTATAGCTACGGGGATATGCGAGGAAACGAGAAATCAATCTCATCTCCCAAAGTCGACTCGCTCACAAACACAACTCGGTGGCAAGGGACATACATGAGGGATCTAACACTTAATTTCCCAAAATCACTTGAAGATCCTCAAGAACATGAAGAACACACTCAAACCTCCAGATCAAAAACCCTAAAAAAACATGTTGTAAACGTCTGAAATTAGTAGAACTTACACATTTTGACTGATTATGGGAAGTTCTGAAAAATCTGAAAAGTTGTTGTAGAACGCTTGCACCGAAAAAACTAAAAGCCTGGTTTCCAGATAACAGAAGAGAGTTGGAGAGTTTGAGATGTGCGAAAAAAAGTGAAATGGGATGAAGAAGGATACTTATAAGCAAAATCGTGAAGCCCTAGCCCTCAGATTAAAGGCAGATCCAATGGTCAAGATGACGCACGGAATACGAAGCGGTGAAGAGAGAGAATGGCATGTCAGGTTCGAGATCTTTTCAAATTCCGAATTTGAAAGAGAATTCGGACTCATATTATCATATACCGGTTCAAGTACTGGTCACTCGACTGCATGACCACCAATGTCGACATCATTAAGTCGACTCTGGTAAACTCAACTCCTTTCACGTAATCGCTCGAGAGGAGCTTCCTACAAGCTAATGCCTCCAAGATGACTTACGTAAGTCGACTTTAAGGAGTCGACCGTTACTAAAAAGGACGAATAAGCACAGAAGAAGAGCTTCTAAAGGTTCCCGGATATGCCTCAAGTCGACCAGGTAAAACCAAAGGTCGACTTTTCACGACTCGAGGCCCAGGACGCCCAGACGACTCACATACACTTCCGCATGACACAAGCAAACCTCTAAACAAGGGTGAATCTACATAGGATAAAAAAGAATCTGGATGTTGACTAAGAAGTGGATGGAAAGCGAACCGACTAGGGTATTTCAGACATTTCGCGTAAGTCGGCCATGGCATTTTGGCACTTCAGGTAAGTGTTCTACTTCTATATAAATGGACTGAGGTAATCCCAAACCTTAACTTTCACTCTCTGCATTCATTTTCTCTTAGTTGCTGCTCATACTGAGAAGAGCTCTCCTCACCTCTCATACTGACTTCAGCATCGAAGGCTCTTCACCGGAAACACTTCCGGTGTTGAGTTCTTGCAGGTGTTCGCAGCAATGTGAAGATGATCTGAAGGCGGTTCAAACAGATCGGAGCTCATCACCACCGGTCCACTCCAGATCTAGGAAGAGACCCATCACTTAGTATTTTATTTTTTGCAATGAATAGTTTTTTGGTTTTATTTACTTGGGTTTGTCCATGTCATTGAAGACGTAAGTCAATTTATATGCCACATATGTAAAATTAAACAAAATGTATTGTGAGTGCTCTAACATAAACTAGTAGCTGAACCGGGTGCACATGCAGAAATATAAATTACTAAGTATCATAAATTATGTGTATATTTAACATATATATCTATATAAACAAATTAACTATTTACCAAAAATTGTAACCAATAATTTCGGCCAGCATTTATTGCATACCACTTTCGTAATATTTATTTTTTTTTTAAAGAAAATCAATCACCATTTACTACATCCTAAAATATTGGGTTTTGTTTAATCCTACTGCATACAATTTTGAAATCAGATTGCATACACGTGTGGAAGCTCGAAATCTGGAGCAATATTTTTTGGCCAATATTTATTGCTTACAATTATCGAATTTTTTTTACATAATTTCAATCAGCATTTAATGCATCCTAAAATGTTGGGTTTTGTTTCATACTGTCGCATACAATTTTGAAATCAGATTGCATACACGTATGCAAGCCTGAAAATTCGAATGGCCTACACTTTCAAAAATCCCAAATTTTCAATTCCTTTTACGTAGCGCCCCAATTCATTTTAAAGCGCATAGTCCAATTCATGCATTTTGTTTTATTGATTTTAAGCTCGACTTTTCTTTTAATCGAAATTAAGTGGATGTCACAGTCCATTTAATTTTATTATACATAATAAATCTATTAATATATAATAAAGATTAACATAATTCACTTTTAGAAACACTTTCCCGCCAATTTCATTAATTATTGCCTAAAAATAGTAAATTAACAAAATCTCTATTTATTAGCATATTTTTTTTATCCAATTTTTTAGGAATACAATAAAAAATATGGAATCAAAATCAAAATAATCTAAGAAATACACTTACCGTACTCAGTACACTTAATTTAAGAAATACACTTACCATACGTATTTTTAAAAAAATTTTAAAATACAATATAAAACATTTAATTAATAATTATTAATTAAAGATTCTTTTTAAGAATCAATCATATTTCTAATAATTGTTAGAAATAATATATATATATTAACAATTAAAAAATTTTAAAATACAATATAAAACATTTAATTCTTTTAGGGATGCGCTCCGGTGAGAATAAGTGTCAACGAAAGAAAAAAGAATAACTATTAGCCACAAGATCAATGTAATCGTACGCCCAGCATTAGCCCAGCACTAATCCGCGCACACATAACTAAAAGGGCAAACTTGTAATTGCCTGCACTGGCGTGTACGGTGGAGATGATAGTGCAATTAAAACATCAACATTAAAATTGAGCTTAGGGTTTTTAGATCGATCGTCTGTGCGAAAAAAAGAGTAACCTGTTGATTGAACATCGAGCTCCTGAATATTCGCACGTCGGCAACGTGATTAATCCGAAGTCAGCGGAGTAAAATCCAGCACATAAAGCAGCCGATCGACTAGAAATCAGGTAATTCGACCTTTATTGTTGCATTCTTTCCTGTTTTCTATCTTGTTTGTTTTCGATCGAGCTCGAATATACCAATAATCTGGGTATGACGCGAATCATACGTGAGATAAACTACTGACTCTCTGATTGATTTAGGCTTTCTTTTTTGCTTTTTTTACAGGAATTTTACGTATGGAAGCGCCTGTGGATCAGTACGCAACTCAAGAAGGTAGTAATAACACGATATTGTTGATTGATTTTGTGTTTATTAATGTATATGTTTTGGAATTCATCAGGAATGCATGTTGAATTGAAATCGCAACGTACATTCATATACCCTGTTTTGTTCAAAAAATTATGAATCACTGCCCATATGTCATATAGTGCATGACGACGCACGTAAATGTGCATTGAACTGCATATAAATGTGCATGATAATGTCCGAAAATGTGTATCTTACATTCTTTTTTAACTATATTATTATTATTATTATTATTATTATTATTATTATTATTATTCTCTCTCTCTCTCATTTTTTTTTTGGCCGGTCTTACCAAAATACTACAACAGATTCAGTCCGAATATCATCACCTCATACGCACAAGCTACTCATTACACCAGGCGGCACTAAATATTGGATACCACAATGTGATGATTCACTTAAGCCCTTCAAGGGACAAATTTTTCAAGGGCTCGATGAGGCAGTCATTTTCTACACTTCATATGCTTCTACGGTTGGGTTTGATGTTAGACACAACACCCTTATTAAAGCGGCTGGTAAGACGGTCGTTTGGAAATATTTAGTGTGTTCAAGAGAGGGCTACAAGCACCACGCAGAAACGGTCCAATCAATGCACCCACGAAGGCGCAGGGTATCAAACCGAGTGGGGTGTAATTCCCGGATCATGCTTCGAGTCAATGGATTAAACAACTATATTGTTCATTTTTTTGAAGAAAAGCACAACCATCCAATGACGCCTGATGAGTATAGAGCACGACTAAAGATCAACCGGACAATGACAGCCGCACATCAAACGTTTGTCCTCAACTGTATAAAGGCCAACATAGGCCCTATCAAGTCGTACAAATTGTACAAAGAGATGGTGGGAAGTTACTCTAATATCGGCGCCACCGACACGGAATTCAGGAACTTCAAGCGACAGCTCATGGGGTACATTTTAGGTGCTGATGCTCAGTTGATTATTGATAAGTTTTATAAGCATCAGGAGAATAGCCCTGCCTTTTATTTTCGTTATGAGCTCGATGAACATGACCGCCTAAACAGGCTTTTTTGGGTTGATACGATATCAAGACGTAACTTTGGGTCTTTCGGGGACGTTGTATCATTTGATGCCACATATAACACAAACAGATACAATAATTAAATATCAATTACGTAGTTATGTTGTTCTTGCACCACAAGGTTGTTAGTACAACATGATACATCATAAGTTTTTGCACGTTATATAACCAGCATGTGCACTAATAGACCATATTTTGTTGCTTGTAGATACAATATGGTGTTTGCACCTTTTACCGGCATAGACAACCACGGAAAGTGTGTAACGTTTGCAGCCGCCTTGATAGCAAAGGAAGACGTCGATTCTTACGTATGGGTGTTAGAAAACTTCAAGAGTGCAATGGTTCATGAGCCGAACTACATAATCACAGACCAAGACCCCTCGATTGGGATTACTTTCCCCAAGGTATTCGCTATTAGCAAGCACCGCTTCTGCATGTGGCACATCATGAATAAACTAGGTGAGACAGTCGGTTATGCTCTGAATAGTGACCCGAATTTCAAAAAGAGACTTAATGAAATTGTCTGGAATATGAACATTGATCCAGTTGAGTTTGAGACTAAATGGGCTTCTATTATGCATGAATATGGTATGGACACACATAATTGGTTCAACGATTTATTCGCTAAGAGAGAGTATTGGATACAGGCATATTTTAGAGATGTTGGGATGAGTGGTCTAATAAGAACTACATCTAGATCGGAAAGTGAGAAAAATTGGTTTAGCAGTTTTACTAACAATCAGTCAAGTTTGGTCGAGTTTTTTTACATTATGGCAGTGCGATGGACACACAACGCAACACGTCAATGAAGTTACAAACTGATACTGAAACACACATGGCTGACTTAAAAACACCATTGCCGGTTGAAAAGCATGCTTTGTCTGTGTACACCACCTCAATCTTCTACCGCGTGCAGGCTGAAATATGTGAGGCGTGTTTCAAATGTCGGGTGATTCAAGTTTCTGAAAATAACAGTGAAATCACATTTGTGATAAGAGATTCAGATGGGAAATCATTTACTGTGATGCACAATGTCAGTCTAGAAAAATCTCGATGCTCTTGCAAACACTCTGAAATGTACGGGTGGCCGTGTAAGCATATCTTTGTCGTGTTCAAAGACCTGAACATTGAGGTTATACCTCTTGCTCACATTAGCTCAAGGTGGACGAAATTTGCATTTAGCAAACCTCTGTTCCATGTCGTTGACAACATTTCAGAAGAATGCGCCAAAATAAATGATAAAAAAAATCCTGCTGAATAAGATATGGTCGGATGTACATATTTGTGTGGGGTTAATCGAGACTCAAATGGACCAGCTGGTCGAGTTTTCTAGACTCATCGAAGAGCATAAGCGAACCCTCATGGTCGAACAAGGGGGTGGTGTTTCAGCCGCAGTTGAAAGGGAAGAGAGATTTGAATCTTTTGTTGGGATCTCTGTCCCACAAGATATACGCATCCAACCTCCAGCACAATCGAAAAACAAAGGGAGCGGAAAAAGGATGAAGAGCATGAAGTAGAAGTCAATTGAAAAGTCGCAAAAGAAAAGGAGGCTATGTAAGACGTGTGGTGAGAGGGTAGGACATAATGCACGAACCTGCCCAAAAAAACAATAGACATACCATCAGACCATCATTCACAGGTATGTAAAATCTTATATTTATACTGATGGTTTAGTTATTCGATTATTTTTTTATTTTTTCCTGCATCAACTATGACACTCCTGGAATATTGTTAAATGCACCAGAGCAATTTAGGTTGAGGTGTAATGCATTGTGTTGTTTTTTTTATTTTTTTATTTTTATTTATTTATTTATTTTTTTTGCTACAACCAGGACAATTAAATTAATGTCGTGTAATATGATCGTGTGATTCATATACATGATTTGCACGCAATCATCATTCAGTACTATATAAGTATCATTAACGATGTTTACTAATTACGACTTTACGCGTGCAGGCACCATCGGAAAATGCCGATATGCTATGATGTTTTACCACCTTTGGATGCAGTTACACGAGAACCAACTGCATTCAGTTACATCTATTTGGGTATTTGAAAAAAATTTTAGATCATTGCAAGTGATTACAAGCTGCACTCAGCTACATTAATGTTTTTATTACACTACGATCAGACAGACGTGATATGATATTATGCTATGTTTTTTACTTTTTTTTTGTTGGTTCGAGTATCAACATTTGGGGCAAACAATTAAGACAGGCTGTTGATGCTTTTATGATACGTATGTAATACCGGAATATGGGTTTAGAAGTACAACAAAAATATCATGTCTACATCACACCGAATCTCACACGCACGTTATTGCATTATTTTTATCACATTATACTTAGCACATTTGCACATTAACCATAGTTGACATGCACACACATGATGGATTTATTAATCATGAAATAATTAAGTATTGAAAATTCGTTATTACTTGATCAAGTAATGTGAAATAATAGCAAAATAAACAATATGTAAAGTCGTAGTCACCTATAATTGCACAGTAGGTGCACAACATTATACACCATATTGCACAAACAGTGGTTGAACTATGCACAACATGTACCATAATTATGCACCGTAATCTTGTTTTAATATCGATGATTATTATGTTAATAGACAAAATGAAATACGATATTATACCGAACAATATATTAATAAATAAACAACTACATAAATAAAATAAATAAATAAAAACAAATACACGAGCATATAAATTGACGACATGAACAAACGCGACCAGCCACACCAACTAAGTTGCACGATAATATGTACGGGACTACACGATAACCGTGTAGAAATACGATTGATACCACATAAATGATTGGACATCCAAAAGTTCAGTCATACAACAACCTGACATTCAAAACACGACGATCAAGTTCATCAAAATAAATCGACAATCAGTAATGACATAGTGCAAAATGTAATCACCACCCACATTTGATTAGTCTTACGCAAAACTAACAAACTACGTATTGACGTTCGGACAAATGAGAAATTCCCAAAACACACTTTGCTTCATGCGGCTGATTTCTTCTTGTTTGAAAGTTACACCGGGTGAATACTCTTTGCTGCTACTAGATTATCCTCCTTCAAATCGTTGTTTGGGGCAAATGCTATAACGTACGCGTAGCGCTTCCTGATAAGATTGATCTGGCCTTTGTCCGCCCTCCGCAGCTCAGGATTCCATGTTTTTAAGACACCACCCTTATAAGTCTCCATGTGACGCATTGTGATCACTCCGATGTCTGTCTGGTCGACGCCCTCAGTCCATGCTGTGTCGAACACATCAGGAACAACTAGTGCAATTGATTTGGAACTTTTCCAACAGTTCCTTTCGCCTAGAAACTTTGAGATCGACCTTTGCTGCAATAAATGTGATACTAACTTTCAAAATAACTGCATACAGTCAATTGTAACTATAAGAAACATATTTGAATATTTATATAATTACCAACAACTCAGATCGTGGCACAATCGATCTCATAAGAGCTCCATCTCTGCAAGTTCTAGAACTGTCTATAATTCTCAACTTTTGGGATTCTGGAACAACGCATATTAAGCCGTGAAATGTCTCCGAGTGCACCGGAAATAAAAACTGCAATAACGATAAAATATAGAGGATTTAATTGACCGAAAGACCACATGTGTATACACCTAGTGTTAAAGAAAGTAACATGATAATTCGGGGATTGATACCATACCACACGTATTTGCTTCAGTTCGTAAATGGACAGGCGGGC
>CACSLK010016925.1:1092178-1102988 GCA_902706635.1 Striga hermonthica
ACAGAGAGGAATAATGCGAAGCATAGGGATACTATATTTTCTTGTGCTCACATTATTTTGCAGGTTGACAGACACCTCTCTCTCCTCACCGCCCTGGGTAGACTCACGACGAGAGACTGGACCGGGTGTACACCGCCCCATCGTTTGAGGCCACCACCTCCTTTACCTGTCCAACATCCACGACCTAGGACGGTTGTTTCGCTGAAACCCAAGGCCCCTTGGGTTAAGCTAAACACTGACGTCGCTTTCGACAGACATACCGGAGCTGCTGGAGGAGGGGCCTGATTAGGGATCGTGGTGGGGCACTCATCTCTGCCTTCCATGGGCCACTCCAGGCCTCCTCGAGTTATGATGCTGAGATTCAGGCGCTCCAGATTGGTCTCGAGATTGCCGCCTCGATCTCCTATCATGTCTGGATAGAGATGGATGCTGCGGCTGTCATCGCACTTTTGACATCTGGCCACCAGGGCTCATGGCAGATCCAACATCCTCTTATGCGTATCAGAGACACCCTCCGCTCGATCCATTACCAGATCTCACATATATTCCGGGAGGGGATCCGGCCTGCCGATTTCCTTGCTAGCACGGGGGCATCTATACCCCAGAGACGCACCCTTCTTCCTGAGGACATTCCCCTCCGGCTTCGGACGCTCATTCGGATGGACCAGTTAGAGTACCCATCCTTCAGATTCGGTCGACCGCCACCTCCTGCCCCTGACTAGATTTGACACTTTGGACTCCATGCCACCAGGACGATCTTTTATGAAGATTTGATTTTAGATCCACTGCGGATATTTTTTGTGATCCTTGTATTTTATTTTACTTTTATTTTTATTTTTATTTTTATTTTCTCTGCTTTTGATGTTGATCTATGTATTTCCAACTTAGATGTAGACTATTGACTTTTTCAGCCCTACAGGTCGGGGGTGTAGCCTCAAACCCCCATCCCAATCTGGGATGTTTTCGTGAAAAATAATAATAATAATAATAATATATTTATTTTTGTATAATAAAATATTATAATTATTATTTCAATGAGTGTTCATATGTAGAAGGTGACATAACTTATTTCCCGTAATTAATGTATTTTCTAAAAGATTTTTTACCTCAAAGTTATTTCAGTTATATATATGTATATATATATATATATATATAGAGAGAGAGAGAGAGAGAGAAGGGATCATATGAGAATGATTCCTAGTGAAAGAAATAAGAACGATTATGAACCATTGGATGTATTATATCAATGAACAACATTAAGTCAAAATTGTATTAAGTGGTCAAAATAGCAGTGGTCAAAATTTAATGAGCAAATAAATAGCTGGAAGGGCAGTTACGTAATTTACAAAATCAATGGGCCCCACAAATTAAATAATACATTTCTCACTCTTCTCTCCTCTCCCCTCTCTCCTCTCTCCTCTCCCTTCTCTCTCACTTCCTATTTCTCCTCCCTCCCCGCCGGCAGTTCGCAGCTCGCCCGCCGTCTGTCATGTCGCCGCCGTCGACCGAAGACGTTTCCCAACAAGCCCGCCGGTCTTATCGCCGCCGTCGAAGTATCCGATGCCACCACCTTCCATAGATTCCGGAAACTCATTTAGAGCTCACGGCGAGATTCCTAAATACACGGCCACAACAATAGCCGTCGTCCACAAAACTTCACCGCGCCTCCGCCTTCCATCGCCTGTCCGCATCCTCTCCTCTGTCGTCTGGCCACAGCAGCACCAGCTCGCATCGCCTCCGCCATCCACCTCCGCCGTCCGCCACCGTCTTCCAGTCGAGCAACCAGCCCGTCCTCGCCGACAACATCCCCAGCGTCGCCACCTTCCACCACAACAACCGGCCCACGCCATCTCCGCCACCACGCGCACCAGTACTGAAGTTGCAGGTATCCGGTGGCGAGAACCACCACCGCCCGCTGCGCTGGCGTCGCCCTCCGCCACTATGCCCGTCGCCGCCACAGCTCCGCCTGACCTTCGCCGCAGAGAGGGATACGAGAAACCTGGATCTGCATTTTGCAATTTTGGCATTTTTTTTAGAATTTGAAAAATTGAAAGGGATATGAGAAACTGACTTTGCATTTTGCAATTTGGGCATGTTTTTGAGAATTTGAAATATTTGAAGGACTCGATTGCAATTTTATAAACTGTAATATATTACAATTCAATACATTGGTTAAATTTATAATTTATAAAACTTAAATACTTGCACATTAATTTATATTAGTTACACGTTAACGATAATTAAATTGCACATTAATGTTATATAAATTACACATTAATGATATGTAAATTGCACATTAATATTTTTATCTATCATTTTAGTTATTTTATTTATAAAATAATACTTTTATAAAAAATATAAAAATTAGTATTTGTTTATATGGTTTGGTCGGTCCAGTTATTTTGATTATTTAAAAAAAATTATATCGAACCGAGATAACTAATTTTTTAAAGGTAAACCATAATCGATCTGACATAAGATTTGAATAGAAAAAACCAACTCAATCAGATTCGGTCGCTATAGTGCAATCCGACAGTCAATAATGTGCAATCCGTCTAACGCTAAAGTGCAATATTGAAGACATTAACTTGCAATCAGTCTAACACTAGTGTGCATTCGAAATACAATTTTTTTTTTTTATAAAACAATATATTTGTATTAGTATTTTTCTAGTTAATAGTTTATATTGTTGCTTGATGAAAATAAACAATATATATATATATATGGATAAAATAAAAATAATATTTTTTTTATATAGTTCGATAGTTATTTAAAAAAACATGTTGTTTTATTAAGTGCAACGTGTTGTTTTACAAAGTGCAAAATTCTGCTATATAAAGTGCGAAATACTAATGCGCATTCGAAGTGCATATTATATATATATATATATATACATATATATATATATATATATATATATTTCGTATTGGCAAAATTTGTAGGTAATCCTCCTTATATATAATTCCTGAATGCGCTGAGCTTACGTGGCTGTTTCTGGTGCTTCGGAATCCTATTTGGCGAAGAATCATGCTTTGTAATTAGGTTTGGACAAATAATATTAATATATTAATAATTAATAATCTAGGTTCGGGTATTCATAAATATTATTTAGCTAACTTAGGTATTTTAATATCACTTTTACTAATATAACCCTTTAATTATTTGTAATTTTACATGGTGGGGCACTAAGTGACTAATATATCCCTATATTTTGATTTGTTTCCTTCAATAAGCTATTGAATTATAAATGTATTTTAAAAGTAGATAACTTTTGTATTTCTTATCGGTTTTACATATATAATATATCAAATTAATCATCTTTTGATGACCTTCGATTTTACATCCATATTGTATATATAAAATAAATAAATTATATTTATCTTTATAATAATAAAAAATTATAATATTTATTAAAATTTATTAGAAAAATAAAATTATTTCTCAATTGATATATTTATATTTAATGTAGTTATATAGTTTAAGTTAAAAAATTAGTATAATATAACACAAGTAAGTCGCACAAATAAAAAGTATCATAATAAATATAATATATATATATATATATATATATATATCTTATAAAATGTATTTAAATTTCAAGCTACTTTTTCTCATTAATTTAAAATTTTAAGAAAAAATTAGCAAGCACCCGTGTAATACACGGGTGTTGTACTAGTAGTTTATATTGTTGTTTGATGAAAATAAATAATATATATAAAAATAAAATATAAAAATACTATTTTTTATATTGTTCAACGTTATTTAAAGCAGCATATTGTTTTATAAAGTGCAATGTGTTATTTTATAAAGTGCAAGTTTTTGCTATATAAAGTGCGATTATTTATACCTTTTTATATCAATTATGTGTATTCGTAAACTAGTTTAAATTTATATATACTTGTACATTAGATTAAGCTAAATAACTATTTTTTTTATTTATTATTTTTATCATATAAATTATTTATTATTATAAATTATTTTTATATTATTTTGATATTTTATATTAATTTATTTAATATTTTATTTGTTATTTAATATAAGAATAAAAATATGTATAAGAAAAAGTTTTTTATTAACTTTCAAGAATTATAAATTTGACCCATGGGTTAAGTAACTAAAATTACCAAAATTGCAAATAAGTCCCTATACATAATCTAATTCTAAAAAATGAGGCCCAAATCCACAGCCCGTTTTCATCTATTTTTTCGACAATCAGACTTCAGCCAAGGTCATGAGGGACCCTCCGATGGCTCCGGTGTGGCTCCTGTCGACCGGCAGTCGCAGAGGCGACGTGCGCCTGCGAGCTTTTGTCCTCCACGACCGTGAAACCGCACATGATAAGTTGTCCGTCGACGCCAGGATTGATGACTTTTCCGTCGACGACGGACCTGGTGCGCCTCCGTAGACCGGTGCAACTCTGTCGACCGCCAGGTTCAAGTGCGTGTGGCTGGTGCAACTCTGACCTCCGGCGAAGTATGTCGTCCAAGAAGTTGACGTGGCTGGTTACTGTTACCGGCGGAGGGACGTACACGGCGGTGGCGGGTGGCTGTTGTCTGGTGGCGGGACGTCCATGGCGGCGATTGGCGTGCAGCGGCGACGAGCGAGCGGCGAGCAGCGAGCGGCTATGGCGGCGGCGGCAGAGACGTGGTGGTTTCTGGCGGGTTGGGGTAGTGTCGTCGTGTGTGTGCTGTGTGTGTGTGTGAACTGTGTGTGCGAACTGTGCTTGTGTGAATTAGTCTGTGTCCAGTGTGTGTATGCGTGTGGATATGTGTTCTGTGTGTGTGTGCGTGTGTTTGTGTGTGTCTAGTGTGTGTATGGCGTGTGCTTGTGATGATGTGTGTGTATGTGGATGGGTGACGTGGGTATGTGTGGGGAGCGAGACATGTGATGTGTGATATGGGTCCCACTATTTGTGTCTAAATTACCAACATACCCTTAATGAAGTTATAATTAGGTTTTATTTTTAGCCATTAGATCATCCGATCTAATGGCCGAGATGTATTCTTATTTCTTTCATTGAGAACTATTCTCACTTGAACCCAACCCTACATATATATTCAAATATAAATTCAAAATAAATAATTTTGTACAATATTAAGTCTTTATTTGTAAGAATGTTACTAACGAAGAGAGAGAGAGAGAGAGAGAGAGAGAGAGAGAGAGAGAGAGAGAGAGAGAGAGAGAGAGAGAATCCAATGGAAAATTTAAATGCAAATTCACAATATGTAATTAATTATAAAATAAGTCTCTAATTGTAATAAATAATTACATTTATTGTATGTATGATAAATAATTTATAGAAGTTAACAAAATGTTAAGTAATAGATATAGTTGAAGCCAATTATTTATCCATGAAAATTGAAGTGCACTTTTCTAATGCATAATTAAGAATAACATTTAAAAATTTATTTGTAACAAACTTTTTTTTGCATATATTGTTTTAATGTGTATTCACAATTTCCTAAGATTGCAATTAATATATAAAGATTAAAGTTAATTAAACTACTATACAATAATTGTTAAGACAATATCTCAAATAATGTGAAAGTAAATTATCTTACCATTACTACAATAATTAATGCAGCAGGTTTGAGCGGGAAAATTCCAGTTGCTCTGCTTTAAAATATATATATATATATATATATATATTTAATAGTCGTTTAATGCATTTATGTGTAGTATAGTACAACATGGGTGTTGAGTTAATGAATATATGTGTAAAGTTGTGTTGAGTTAATGAATAT
This sequence comes from Striga hermonthica, assembly GCA_902706635.1. NCBI lineage: Eukaryota > Viridiplantae > Streptophyta > Magnoliopsida > Lamiales > Orobanchaceae > Striga > Striga hermonthica. The sequence goes on from CACSLK010016925.1 coordinate 1,097,923, forward strand.
ATGTGTAAAGTTATTTATGTCTAATACCAAACCTAACTCCAGAGCAAAAATAATATAGAAACAACATCACGAAGCATAGATTTTTGTCATGTCAACATCCGAAGCGTGAGAATCTGTCATCTAAGCTCAACACGTATTAATATATAGGGAGGGATTTTAAAACTTACATAATTAATTTAAAGCATACAAAAACTATTATGTTAAAGTTCTAGTATTCATTAAATTGTAGTTAGATCCATTTATTTTTTTCTTAATATTATTTGTTATAAATATATTTATTTTACTTTTTGAGTCAGTAAATCTATTTATATATAAATAGACAATGATATTTTTTTTTCAAATAGTAACTTAAAGTTTAGTAATGAAAACATTTGGTTTTCCATTTAAAAATTCAGATTTACTAAATTGGGTAATCGTTTTTTTACCAAAATTTGAAAATTTCGCCTAAACTAATGTAACTAATGTACGGAATCATTTTGGGGAAATATTGTCTTATTATATTTATTAATTGCATAATTTAAATTTAGAATATAATATATTGAAAAAACTTGCGGCTATTACCTTTTTTAGTTGCATGGTATAAATTTGAAATATAATATATTGAAAAAATAAAATAAACCTATTTTTATTTAAAATTAAAAATAAAAAAATTAATTTTCATAACTTACGGGTCAATAATAGCTTGGACGTAAACGAAATAGTCAATTATTTATAGTTAAATTAATTAATCAACTACTTTATTTATTTTTATTTGAATATTTTATACAGAAATAAAATTTTATATTTATATTTAAATAGTTTATACATAAATAAATTTCTTTTAAGTAATGAAACAAAATAAATTCTATATTTATATTTATTATTCACATAGGTTGTTATATATATGAAAAAATTTACCGAAATAACTATTTTATGGAACCACATATAGTCAAATTGAAATTTTTGAATAGAATTTTTGAGATGACATTTATTTTGAAACAAATATAATATAATTTATTATCAGTTATGTGCACCGCACATGTTGTGTACAAATTTTAAATAAACATTTTTATATACTTTTGCACAATTTAAACTTTATATAATATTTCTAATAAATTAATATATATAAATTATATTAAATAATGATTTCACATTTTTAATTTATAAATATTAATAAAAATCTTTTACCGAGACTCATACTAGTTAAAATAATAGTCTTACCATTTTGATGCCATATAACTCATGTTTGATAAAGTTGTTCACATCAATTCCGATACTATTTTTTCTGACATGAATTTCACAAATATATATTGGGCAATTATATAAAGCAGTTCTCTTGTGCCGCTTTAGAATTAAAAAAAAAAAAGAAGGTCTTATTTAATGTAAACTAGTACATACCCGCTTACTACACGAATATTTGTTAAAAAAATTATATTTAAAATTAGATAATAATAACAAAAAAAATAATTTTTAAATATTATTTTGAAAAAAATATATTATTATTAATATTTAAATTGACACAATCACTCACAGGACTTACCATCTTATATCATATTTTTCAATTAATATCAGATAATTATTTTGTAATTAAGTTAGTTTAAGTAAGTCATTACTGCATTCAAAATATGGAAAAAAATAGATTGTTCATCAAATACAAAATCATAATAAAAATAATTATTTAATTAAAAATAAATAAAATATAGTATCTTTCATTGACAAATAAATTCCATTTTTTGTTACTTAACAAATTATAATAAAATTATATTTGTGGGGAAGAAACCATAAAAATATAGAATTTATTGTACCGAGTACAAAAAAATTGATAAAAAGTGCAACTTAAAAGACTAAAATTGAGCTTGGAAATAACTTATCAAAATTGGAAAAGTGGCCAAGTTATAGTGGACCGAAATTTTCATGTCACATGCCACGTAGGTACACCTCAAATTTTATCACGTCACGGGCGCGACATCTTCCCGCTAGGTAACGGCCCATCTCATATCACGGACATGAACCTAGCCGATGATGCGGTTATGTCAGACGGAGAACATGAAATCAACCTCGAGGAACCGTGGCCGGAGGATCCTCACCCCAGCCGGCGATTACCGGTTACTCCCGACGATACGAACCATCCCATGAACGTGGAGGAGGCGTCGACCTCGCATGGCCCGGACCTCGCGTAAGGCGCCCCCATAATCGCTTTCTTTTCCTTCTGTAGTTTATCGATGAATGTTATCACTTGGAACGTACAAGGAGCGAGTTCAGCCGAGTTTCGGGGAGCCTTCTCTACTATTATGCGTCAGTCTAAACCAGATGTGGTGGCCTTATTCGAGCCTCGGATTAGTGGGGCCAACGCTGATAACTTTGTGAGATACAGTAAATTTGATAATTCGTTCCGAGTTGAGGCCCGAGGATTTTCGGGAGGCATTTGGATTCTATGGACAGTTGAGATAGATATCCAGGTGTTGGACTCTACAAGACAGCTGGTCCATGTCCGTGCATGCAAACACGATGAGGTATGCCTGATTTCCTTTGTTTACGCGAGCCCCAATCCCGTCCTTCGACGCTGACTGTGGACAAAGCTCGGAGATTTGGCTGTGGGTATCTCGGATCCTTGGCTCATTGGAGGAGATTTCAATTGCCTCCTACATCATTCGGAGAAATCGGGAGGCTCCTCCAGTCATTGTAACGTTAGTCTGGAGTTTGTCGAGTGGATGTTTATGAATAGCATGCAAGAGGTGGCCATTGATGGCCATCTATTCACGTGGGTTCGGGAGGGACTGCACGGCCGAGTCTCGGAGAAGCTGGAAAGATTTGTTGCCAATATGGCATGGATAGATAAGTACGAAACGAGCAGGGTCAGGCTTCTCCCGCGAATACAGTCGGACCATTCACCCATTATGTTAACATTCGGGCGAGTGGAATTTGTTTCGCAAGGAGTCAAACCTTTTCGCTTCCTCGCGGCTTGGCTTATGCACCCGGGCTTCACTGCCATGCTTCAGAGCACTTGGACCCCTTCCACCTGCTTTATTGATGCGGCCAGCAACTTCACAGAGGCAGCAAAGTCATAACTTGAATGTTTTTGGGAATATCTTTCAGCGAAGGAAAAAACTCCTAGCCCGCATAGGAGGCATACAAAAGAGTCGTCAATTCTACTTTAAAGAGAGCCTAGTTACCCTAGAAACACAGTTTCGTGCGGAGCTTGACGAGGTCATCATGCAAGAGGAGCTTCTCTTAATTCAAAAATCTTCGAGGGATTGGCTCCATCTTGGGGATAGAAACACCACCTATTACCACCACCAACTAAAGGCCAGAGGCGCAAGGGAAGAATTACGGAGTTAGTAGATGACGAGGGGAACCTTGTTTCAGACCCTTTGGCACTCCAGACGCTAGCCATGGATTTTTTCCGAGACATATACACAGCAGCACCGAGGACCACTACCACCGGCCCCTTGCCTAATTTTTTCCACATGTGCGATGAAGATGACTTGCGAGCTATGAGGACAGATATATCAGATGAAGAAGTTTTGACTGCTCTTCAAAGCATGGGCTCTTTAAAGGCCCCGGGTATGGATGGCCTGAACGCCCTCTTCTTCAAGAAAAACTGGGAGGTGGTGGGGTCATCCGTTCGGGAGTTTATTTGTACAATGTGGCATCAGGGTCGGGTCCCGAGAAAGGTTAACAGAACGCTTTTCATATTAATTCCCAAGATCGTTAATGCGACCACCATCAGGAACTTCAGGCCCATCAGCCTGCTTAACGTCGTCTACAAGCTCTTCACTAAAATCTTGGTTAATCGTATGAAAGCGACTCTTCCTGAACTAATCCAACCTGCCCAAGTTAGCTTTGTCCCGGGCTGGAATATTATTGACATATAGTGGTGGCTCAGGAGCTCATCCATTCAATGAGACGGGCAAAAGGAGCAAATGGTCATATGGTCATCAAAGTCGATCTTGAAAAAGCTTATGATTACCTCAGCTGGGACTTCATTGAAGAAACCCTCCGTCTAGCGGGCTACCCAAACATTATAATCACAGCAATCATGGCCTGTGTGCGCTCGGCGTCGATGAACCTGTTGTGGAATGGGACAATCGGGGAGGAATTCCACCCCACGCGAGGTGTTCGGCAAGGGGACCCCATCTCTCCCTACCTCTTGTGCTATGCATGGAGAGAGTTTCCCAGATTATAGACAAAGCTGTTGAGGACAAAGTGTGGAGGCCAATATCCGTTGGGCGGGGCGCGGTATCTATTCCCTTTTTAATGTTCGCCGACGATCTACTCCTCTTTGTAGAAGCTTCGGACGAGCAGGCCGGGGTCCTCCGGCAGATTCTTGACTACTTCTGCCTCATCTCGGGACTCAAGGTAAGCGAGGCGAAGACCCAAGTATATTTCTCGAAGAATGTGGCACTAGATGTCCAACACCGGCTAGCAAATTCTTTTAATTTCAAATGGACGGATAACCTGGGAAAATATTTGGGAGTTCTAGTCATTCACGGCCGAGTAAATTCATCTACCTACTCGCATATAGTGGATAAGGTGGAATCGCGGCTATCCGGATGGCGCATGCGTACACTCTCACTCGCAGGGCGGGTGACTCTTACCCAGTCGGTATTAAATTTGCTTCCATACTTTTCCATGCAATCTGCTCTATTGCCGAACTCGCTCACGGATGGACTGGAGCGTCGTAGTCGGGCCTTTGTCTGGGGAGGCACAAACGAGAGCCGTAAAATTTCGTTGGTCGCCTTGCGGGATGTTTGTAAGCCAAGAAACGAGGGAGGTTTGGGGCTCAAAGACTTGCGCCGTATGAACAACACGCTACTTATGAAGTTGGGCTGGGGGATCTTAACAAAGCGGGATGATTTATGGGCAAGAGTTTTGATTGCCAAATATGCCATCACCCCCTCATCAGGTCTAGAGGCGCCTCGCTGCAAACGGGGGTCAGTGATCATTCGAGCGATAGGTAAGGTGTGGCTGTTTACTGTGTTTTTGTCGTTATTTTCTTGTGTTTTATGTGTTTTATTTTGTGGTTTTTAGGTCCGTTTTTAGGCTCGACCGGTCCATTTTATCGTGTTTTGTGTATTTTTGTTATT
>CACSLK010016925.1:1107991-1121746 GCA_902706635.1 Striga hermonthica
GTGGGGTTGCTCCACAGTATTAATATATTAGAAGCCCTTATTCTATTCTCCTTAGGTCCCTACTGTAGCTATATATATACAACATTAGGCTCATGGAAGAGAATAGAACAATCCCATAACTTGGGAATTACGTCCAGCTCTTTTTCTCTCTCTTCCAAGGAGTTCTTCTATTTCTTGTGCTCCACTGATACAAGATCTAGAAAGTTGTTTGAGAATACAGTAGAAGATCTTATGGTATATAGAGATTCCAATCATACATCCAAACAGGAGACCAAACCAGCAAGTGACCATACCACGACGACCAGGACGACGAGACGAAGAGATCGCCGTCGAGATCGCCGCCGTACGCCGCCGCACGCGCGCACACGCGCTGCCGGAAGGTCCCAGTTGCTGAAGCTCAATCGCGCGCGTGAGAGCGCGTGGAAGGTCCATTTTCCGACCGGTCAACACCGTTGACTTCGCCGTGACGTCAGCTTTCCGGATTGGTCAAGTTTGTTCGATTCCGAGAAGATTTGATTTGCGGTCAACTGTTCGGGCCAGCCAAATCTACATAAATTTTAAGCAGTAAGTTTTCTTCATCAAACCTTCAGATCCGCTGCGCATAGGTTTATGTTGAATGTTTGTCTGTGATTTGTGCATATCGAGATCCTCATGGGTTCCAACAGTGCGTAGAAGTAATTAGGGCTTGCTCGTTTATTGGATTTTTAGTAGCTCTTTTAGTACTTTCGTTTCTTTTTCACTTGATAGCTCGTTTATGATGCTTGGGGTTGATTGAGGTGTTGATTTCTACTTGAAAAATCTTGACTTTACATTTAGCTCGGTTATTCCGTGGTAGGATTTCGGCTTTGGTTCCTAAGCATGCTAAATGGAGTTCGTTTCTCTTACTTTCGCTTTTGTTGCTCTTGATTTTGCTCACCGGATTAGTTGCTAGAATCCCATAGTTTGTTCACTTGCTCGTTGCTCGTTTACTTGCTTTCAATAGTCGTAATTAGTGTTAATCAACCTCAACCCAAATTGATTAGTATTTCTAGGACTTTATTTTCGATTTTTGTGATTTGAGCGATTGAATAGTAAGTAAAGCTCCGAATAGCCTTCCCTCGAGATCGACCCGAGTCGGGTAGCTCGGTTATCCCTTGCCCACCAAATTTATACTAAACAAATGGCACCGTTGCCGGGGAAGGCAAGTAGGACGCCTAATTTGCTATTTGATTGTTCATTTTTCTCGTGTTTCTCTTGTTTCGTGTGATTTGCTTAATTTCCGTATTTCTCTTTATTTCTCTTGATTTTCTAGGTAATTTTTGTTTTAGTTGGTGTTTTCAATTTCGATTTTTCCCTTGCTTTCCATTGGTGCGTTCACGGGTATAGTTTGTGGTTTTGTTTATGCGAGGTAAACGAGGTCGTAAACCCCGAGAGGAGCCACCACCATTCGACCTCTTCGTTGAACTCAATATCGAAGAACCACAACCTGAGCCCGAAATCGAATCAATGGCGGGACAAGAATAAAAATTGCCACCACCACCTCCCCCGAACATGAGATATTTTGCACGGCCTATCATTGGAGACAACACTTCATGTCTCGTGCTCGGAGAGGCGGCCCGAAACTACGACCTTAAGATCATCCATCTAAACCAACACCAGTCATTCTATGGCCTCGCCCAAGAGGATGCCCTCAATTTCATCCGAGACTTTTATGCAACTGTCAACACATTCCCACTCCAAGGCCTAACCGAGAACCAACTTCGAATGAGATGCTTTCCCTACACATTGAAGGATCGAGCCAAGACTTGGTTCATGACCTTGCTCCCGAATTCGCTCACAAATTGGGAAGCCGTGTATGAAAAGTTTATGGGAAAGTACTACTCACATCAAAAGACTACCGATCTCCGGACCCAAATCGCAAGCTTTAGCCAAAATGTCGGGGAGACCTTTCACGAGGCATGGGAGCGGTTCAAGGGATATCAACTTCAATGCCCCCATCATCACTTTTGCCTCGGGGTACTAAATCAATTTTTCTACGATGGTCTCCACCAAACCATCCAATATATGGTAGACCATGCGGCCGAAGGGGATATTGGGAGTCACACGGCCGAGGAGATCTACGAGCATTACGAGATGTTGAGTGAGAATTCCCAACGGAAGAGCGTACGTAAGAGAACCCCCGTAAATGAAGCTACACCATCCACCGGGTCTTCGAACGATGTCGTTATTGCCAAGCTAGCCTCGTTGGAGGAAGAACTTAAACAACTAAGATTGAGAGATGTGAAGTCCACTCAAGTCGTTATGGTCGAGGTGTGTGGTTGTTGCGGTGAGACGGGCATGGAGGCCATGAGTATCCACGCTACATGGAGTCGGCTTATGATCCTAATCTTTAAGGAGTTCCATATGATATCAATGCCATCCAAGGGTACGCCCCCCGGGTTCAAAATGACCCTTATTCGAACACGTACAACCCCGGGTGGCGAAATCACCCAAATTTCTCATGGCGGGACCCGAAAGCGGGGTATGCACCCCAACCGGCTCCACAACAAGCCTATTCCCAACCTCAACAATATGCACCACCCAACAACCGACCACCATTTCAACCAAGGCTCGAGTTTCAAGGATATCAACCGAGGCCCGAGTTTCAAGGGTACCAACAAGGGCATGGGGGATTTGTCCCAAGACAACCAATGCCACCTCCACCGGAGCCTGAAAAAGAAGTTAAAGCACCTACCTCGGACCCTCGAATTGATAATATGGAGAAGTACCTTCAAAGCCTCGCTTCAACCGTGTTCACTCTTCATGAAACGGTTAAGCGCGTACCTTCAATCCAAGCTTCTCTCAAATGCCTTGACACAGAAATGGGGCAACTTGGGATGTCTATTGGTGAGATGCAAAGAAGCAACAAGAAGGACCGACTCCCGAGCCAACCCGAGCAAGCCCAAGCCGTGACGGTCTTACGAAGTGGTAAAGTTGTAGATAATCGAGTTGAGATGCCTAATGATGTGATGGTTGAGGATGTTGATGAAAAGGACGACGAGGAGGAGTTGAATGTCATGACGGATTCTGGGATGAACAAGAAGGTGATGATCGAAGAGGAACCGAAGGAGAAATCCAAACCTGATAGCCTTGATACCTTGCACAAGTCGACTACACCATACCGCCCACCGGTACCTTACCCGAGTAGACTCCAAGACACAAAGAGGAACTGCCAATTCAAGGATCTATTCGATATTCTTTCCAAGGTAAATGTGAACCTTCCTCTACTTGATGTGATAAAGAATGTGCCAGCTTATGTTCAATTCGTTAAAGACTTGGCCTCGAAGAAAAGGAGGTTTGAGGATAATGAAAAGGTGATGATCTCCAAAGTTGCTTCCACCATGATTCTGAGGAAAGAATGTGACCCCGGGGGTTTTGTGATCAAAATAACCCTCGGAAATAGGAAGGAGACTAATGGAATGCTTGATTTGAAAGTCGGGATCAACCTTATGCCATACTTGATTTTCAAGCAATTGGAATTGGGAGATCTCAAGCCTACGAGGATGTGTTTGCAATTGGCGGATCATACACTACGTTATCCGAAGGGTGTTATTGAGGCTATTTTAATCCGAGTTGGAAATTTGATTGTCCCGGTGGATTTCGTGGTACTTGATGTGGGAGAGGTCCCAAATACCGGGAATGAGCACACCATCTTGCTTGGTCGCCCGTTCATGGCCACTACCAACACTCTCATCAATGTCAAAGACGGGCGAGTCACCTTATCGGCTCTCGGAGAAACTGTCACTTTTACAATGAGCGAGACAAAGACCACACTGTCGTTCACCGAGAGTTGCTCTTATGTTGATATGATCGAGGCGGAGGTCCACAACCTTTTTCATGCCGATGTCTCTTGTGAGTGTGGAGTTCCCGAAGGAGAGGAGTCGGAGAAGCTTGATCCCGAAGAAGAAGGTGTGGTGGATCTTATTGAGATATCCAAAGAACCCGAACCCTGGGAAATTTCGACCGAACTTAAACCGTTACCACCACACCTCAAGTATGTCTTTCTCGAAGAAAATGAGAAGAAGCCCGGCATCATATACTCGGGACTCTCGAATGAGGAGGAGAAACTACTTGTGGATGCCCTAATGGCAAACAAGGATGTTCTCGGGTGGAGATTGAGTGATATCAAGGGGATAAGCCCGGCCACATGTATGCATCGAATTATTCTTGAGGATAAGTCAAAGCCTATCCGGGAAGGTCAAAGGCGATTGAATCCCACGTTGATGGAGGTGGTAAAAGGGGAGATTCTTAAATTGCTACAAGAGGGGATCATTTATGTCGTGGCGGTTCGTGAATGGGTGAGCCCCGTACACGTAGTCTCGAAGAAGAATGGAATTACGGTTGTGGAGAACAACAAGGGCGAGCTTGTACCGACAAGAGCCACAACGGGGTGGCGCATGTGTATCGATTTCCGAAAGCTCAATGCCGCCACAAGGAAGGACCACTTCCCTTTGTCGTTTATTGATCAACTTCTCGACAAGCTAGTCGGCCACCCCAACTATTGTTTCCTAGATGGATTATCGGGGTACTACCAAATCCCAATTGCCCCGGAGGATCAACCGAAGACCACCTTCACATGCCCGTTTGGCACTTTTGCCTTCCGGAGGATGCCATTTGGACTTTGCAACGCTCCCGCCACTTTCCAAAGGTGCATGTTTTCTATATTTTCGGATATGATTGGTGAATTCATTGAGATATTTATGGATGATTTTTCCGTGTTTGGTGATTCATTTCTTGATTGCCTTGATAAATTAGGGAATGTTTTGAATAGATGCATTGAGAATAATTTGACACTTAGTTGGGAAAAATCGCATTTCATGGTGCCTAGTGGTAATGTGCTTGGTCATGTCATTTCATCTAAAGGCATTGAGGTCGATAAAGCTAAAATTGATGTGATTGAACAACTTCCACCCCCTTTGAATGTTAAAGGAATTCGTAGTTTTCTTGGACATGCCGGTTTTTACCAGAGGTTTATCAAAGATTTTTCGAAAATAGCACGACCATTGTGTGCCTTGCTTGCTCTTGACGTGCCTTTTGATTTCAATGATGAGTGCTTACGTGCCTTTAACGAATTGAAACATAAGTTAGTCACGGCACCGATTGTGATGCCCCTGAATAGGTCCCTACCTTTTGAAATTATGTGTGATGCTTCAAACTATGCGGCGGGGGCCGTTTTGGGGCAAAAGGTCGATAAACGACATCACGTGATTGCATATGCTAGCATGACCCTAAACGATGTTAAAATCAATTACACCACGACCGAGAAAGAATTTTTAGCCATTGTCTTTGCCTTGGAAAAATTTCGTGCATATGTGGTAGGGTATAAAATTATCGTGTATAGTGATCATGTGGCATTGAGGCATTTGTTAGCTAAAGCTCAATCAAAACCGAGGTTGATTCGTTGGGTGTTATTATTGCAAGAATTTGATGTGGAAATCTTAGATAGAAAAGGGTGTGAGAATGTTGTTGCCGATCATTTATCTCGCCTTACATTGCTTTCAAGTTCTTGTGATTTGCCCAATCTTGATGATTCATTTCCTTACGAGCATACTTTTCTTGTTGATCGTGTGCCTTGGTATGCCGATATTGCTAATTACTTGGCTAGTGGTATCTTGAATGATGACTTATCCTTCCAAGAAAGGAAGAGATTTATTTCAAAGTGTAGGTACTTTCTTTGGGAGGATCCATACCTTTTCCATCTCGGAAAGGACGAGGTCATTAGGCGGTGTGTACCTGAGAAGGAACAACACGATATTTTGACCGCATGCCACTCGTCCAATTGTGGTGGCCATTTCAGAGGCTGGAAAACGGCATTCAAGGTGCTTCAAAGTGGATTTTATTGGCCAACGATCTTCAAGGATGCCCACGCCTTCTCAACTTCGTGTGATCGATGTCAACGCTCGGGGAATATTGGGAGGAGGAATGAGATGCCCCTTAACACGTTTCTTCCTGTTGAAATCTTTGACGTTTGGGGGATAGACTTCATGGGACCCTTCCCGAGTTCCCATGGGTTTGAGTATATTTTGGTCGGTGTGGAGTATGTCTCAAAGTGGGTTGAAGCCATCCCGGCTAGGACTTGCGACGCTAAAGTTGTGGTGAAATTCGTGCAAGACCACATCATCAATCGTTTTGCTTTCCCTCGAGCTATCATTAGTGATGGAGGTTCTCACTTTTGCAACCGGATTTTCAAGAATCTTATGGAGAAGAATGGGATCGCCCACAAGGTTGCCACGCCTTATCATCCTCAAACCTCCGGGCAAGTCGAAACGAGTAACAAACAAATCAAAGCCATCCTTGAGCGAACCGTGAATGACTCTAGACGTGATTGGTCCCAAAAGCTCGGGGATGCATTGTGGGCACATCGCACGACCTACAAGGGTGTGCTAGGTATGAGTCCCTTTCGTTTGGTGTATGGAAAAGCTTGCCACTTTCCGGTGGAAGTCGAGCACAAGGCCTATTAGGCCATCCGGACTATTAATTTTGAGCTCGGCTTAACCGAGAAGGAGCGACATTCACAAGTTGATGAGTTGGATGAATTGCGAAATGAGTCGTATGAGAATGCCCGGATTTACAAAGACAAAGTCAAGAGGTGGCATGATTCGAAAATCCTAAGGAAGGATCTCACACCCGGGATGAAGGTACTTCTTTTTAACTCGAGACTTCGTTTATTTCCCGGCAAATTGAATTCAAGGTGGAGTGGCCCGTTCGAAATTGAAGAGGTGTTTCCATCCGGAGTAGTTAAACTTTTCAACCCAACCGATAAGACATCTTTTCAAGTGAATGGGCACCGGGTGAAACCGTATCTCAAGGGTGAAGCCAAGAAAATTTGAGTGCTCTTTTCCCGGCTCGAGGAGCCAAATTATTCTTGAATTTGCGGATACATCGAGCTCACGATGTAAAACCGAGCGCTTCATGGGAGGCAACCCACGTTTTTCTCCTTGTTCTTTCTTTTCTTTTTCCTTGATTTCTCTTTCTTTCCTTTCTTTTCCCTAAAAAAAAAAAAAATTGAGAGCTCGTGCCGACCTGCTCGGCAGTACCAACTTGTTAGAGCCGAGCCAAAAAAAAAATGAGCGAAATCGAGTTTTTATTTATTGTGTTTATGAGTTGAGTGTGATTGTTGAGTGAAAATTATCAAAATATGCCTAAGTGTTGAAATCCCAGAAATTAGAGGGCTCAAAATCCATTTTCGCTAGCTATGGCATTTTCGCTAGATTCAGTTTTTGGACAGCAGCTTAAATTCGAGGGCTCTAAAATCAATTTCGCTGGTTTGGAAAATTCGCAAGATAGACTACTTGGACAGAGCAAATAATTCGAGGGCTCGAAAATTGAGTTCGCAGGATAGCCATTTTCGCAGGATATTAAAGTTGCGGTCAACTTTAGTCAAAACCCTATCTTTATTTTTTTTCCCTCAGCTCAAACTCTTTCTCTCTCTTCACTCGCCCGCAGCTCAACTTCATCTTTCTCCCAAATCGACGCCACCTTCTGCTCCGACCACTGCCAAACTGTGACCGGCGACCAAGCCTGACATCAACCGGCGGCTCGCTTTCGGACCTCCGGTGACTGTGTCCTTCGCGGAGGCGAATCAACTCCCAGCTTCACAACCTGTGGCGCGACCTTCTCCCTCTTTGCACTTCCGTCCATGGCGAGTTTCCACCTGCAACCGCTCTCTCTCTCTCCGGTGATCGACGACGAGACTTCCGAATGCCCTCAAATCACGATTACAGACGACCTCAAGTTCTCTCTCCTACCTGCAGCAGAAAACTCACGGGGTGTTCACGGCGAGCCTCAAGCTCCAACCTCCGCGATCTTCCACCGACGAGCTCGACATTCACGGCACCCGCGTCCTCCGACCATTCTCCACTCAAAACTTTCGGCGACTTATAGCCGTTCATCCCAAGCTCTGACCACCTCAGGACAATTTTAGCAAATTCAAGCTTTCGACTCTTTCAATCGACCCAAGGTACAATAGCTATAACCCAACGTGTTCGTTTCGATTGACAACCATTTGTGTTGGAAATTTGTGTTGATTACGTTGGTGGAGTCGATTTGAAGTTGGGGATTGTTGATTAATTGATTTCGAAAGGGAAGTGGAGATTGGGATTGTGTGCTATTTGCGTGCTTTGGATATTATTATTGTGTTTGGAGACACGTCTTGCCGGACGTGTCAAATTTGTCTTTAGGTACACACTCGACTTGCGATCTTTGCCGGTTCTCATTCGAATTATGCCTCCGAAAAAGGCGACCGCAGCTTCGAAAAAGAAACAAACCTCTCCTAAACGAAAACAGGGCAAGTCTAACGAGGGGACATCGAGTGCCCCATTGGAGGAAGAAACAGAGCTCGTATTAACGGACGAACCGGACCCCGAAGGGCCCGGACCTTGGGACTTTGTTGCTTCGAAAGTTCATGACATCACCGACCCCTTCCTAGTTGTTAGTCGCCAAGAGACCGTGCTATTCTACAAGCTACAAAACGAGAAGGTTCAACCCCCCCTCCCCCCGATATGTTGATTACGATGTCCTCTCGGATCTTAAAATTGTTGGGCGATTCAAACGACATTTGAAGAATCTTAACTTGTTAAAGTATGTGGGCTTTCGAATCGATGCGAATGTGACACTTTGTTGGGAGTTCTACACCACATTCCAACTCGAGAAGAAGGGTACTATTGTATGATGCCGTTTGAATAGCAAGCCGGTGGAAATTACTTTCGAGTTGATGAAGGAACTCTTTGGGTTTTCTTTAGAAGGGCCAACTTCCGTGCCAAAGGAGTTTGATATGGCGGCCGCTTGGTTGGAGATATAGGGGCTTCCATATTTGGAGTTCTTGGATTTTGTCACTGGGCATATCTGAGACCCCACCTTAGCGGTGGTCCACAAATTCTTGTGCTACAATGTCTACGGCAAGAAGAATGCCCAAAAGGTGAGCTCGGATGATATATTTGTCCTTTGGTGTGCCTTGCATGGTAAACCCGTGAATTTATGTGGTTTCATTTGGAGGAAAATGGCCCAAGTTGCTAACGTCAAGCGCTTCAAGCCCGTATTTGGCCACTTGATTTCGCTTCTCGGTATTTATTTCGATGCTCCGTTAAAGGGAGAGGTCATCCAAAAAGGGCCGATAGCACTACGAGAGCTAAAGCAAGCAGACCTTGCATACAATCGCTACGACTTCATACCTCATCACGACCGAAAGTGCGTTCAAGCATATATCAAATAGGCGGAAATATACAACAAGGGCCCCATTGCTATCGCCGCCGAACAAATTGACCGGGAAGTACTCCTTTTCTCCGGGCCCCATCAAAAAGCAACCGAACAACACGATCAACCCTCCTCCGAACCCCACCGAGAAGCAACCGAGCAACAAGAGCCGATCGTCGATCAACCGCCCGTTGTTCCCGAAAGCCAAACCAACTCCGAGGCAATACCTCATCCGGTAGAGCACCCCGGCACTTCCTCGATCCCTCCATGTCCCACACCTCCGACCGACCCTTCCTCGACCACCGCCTATGGCAATCATCCGTGGGCCGCGATAGCTTCTCAAATAGCGAGCCTTGATCTCCGGATGATAAATCGCTTAGATAGGATGTAGGGGCGCATGCGCTCGATGGACAACCGTTTGGGCGGTGTATGCACCGAGATTACTACGATAAAGGACCATGTTGCCGCCTTGGATGCACGTCTTCAAGCTTTTGAGCAAGAAAGGGCCGTCGAGCCAAACCTTTCCGATCCACCGGACGAGACACCAATGGATACACGGTGATTATTCACCATGTTGAGTACGCACTTCCTTTTCTCTATTTTCTCTTTCTCTTTGTTTTATGTGTCTTATTGTTTTGAGTGTTCTCTTTTTTTTCGTCTTTTATCTTGTTTTGTTGCTCCTTTGCATGGTTATTGTATGATTAATTGCTCTTCACGTATGCTTTTATGGGTACGCAATGGGGACATTGCGTTATTTGAAGTGTGGGGGAGGAATTTTTGTTGATTATGCATTGATTATATGGTGGAGCGGTTTTATCTTGTGTTTTCCTATTCTTAGTTTTAGTTGTATTGTGGACCGGGTTATGTGTTTATCTTGTGTGTTTTTTGTCGATTCCCCTTCATTATGCTTGATGTGAGTTCAAGAGTCAAAATGTTAAGTAGTAAGTTAAGAATTTCGTTTTGCGTCATTGTTAACTTGCGTGCTTTATGAACTCGATGAAATTGCGGTATCCTAGAATTAAATGATAATTTGTTAATGTGGGACTCGCATTTGAATTCACGGAATTGTTTTGTCTCTTGTTATTCTCGATTGTTTGACTTGAGTTGCGCTTACCTTATGCTCGTTTATTGATTGGAAACGTGTTGTGCTATGTGTTTGTGGTGCATCTAGATCAAAATGTGTTGAGGTGATTATATTTTTTATTTATCATTGTGTCACTCCTCCGAAAAAAAAAACTATGAAAAAAAAATAATAATGTGAGTTCGCGAGGAAGTACGGATTAGGCTCCTCTTATCCCGAGCCACATCGTGGAATGGGATAATGAGCTCGGGAAACCGGCCTAGGGAACTCGGGGAAACCTCTCGAGGTTAAACCTAGATAATCATTGTCCGGAAACCTCGTTTGAAAAAAGAAACTCACAAAATGAGCTCGTGAGAGTTGGAAGGATTAAACTCCACTTGGTTCGGTTGGTCTTCTAGGCAAATCGGACCAACGAGTACGGGAAACCGGCTTAGGAGACTCGGGGACAAACCCCGAGGATAAACCTAAGTAATAATCATCCTAACGGCTCTCATTCGGAACAACGTAACTCATTAAAAAAAAGAAGAATAATAAGAAAGGGAGTCGACTTTATGGGTTTTGTTCTTATTTTCTTAATATGTCGAGTAGACCTCATTTGGCTTTTTGCACGTTTATGTTTCGATAGGGAGCGCGAATCGAGAAAATCATGTGTAGGATGACTTGAGACGGATTTTTGTTTTGTATGAATTCATTTTGTGGGGAACATGTTTCGAATTTGAGTTTGATTCTATGATTACCGGATGATAAGGAGAGTCTCATTTTTGCATGATTGTTAACTTTGAACCACTCGATATTTCTTCTATTATTTTGTTTGCTTGAGGACAAGCAAAAAGCTAAGTGTGGGGGAGTTGTTTGTTATATTTTTGTGTGTTTTTATTGTGTTTGTATTTGCTTGAGTCGAGTGTTTTTAGGTTCAGTTTGTGCGTTCCGGTCCATTTTTGTGTTCGTTTTTAGTAGCCTTGCGTTTTGAGTCATTTTTATATATTTTTCTATCTTCCTTGTGCGTTTTGGTGTTTTCTAGGCTCGGAGGAAAGGAATCGATTAATAGAGTTGATTTTCAAGTCCAACGGAGTCCCGTGCGATGATTTAGAGCTTTTTGAAGTTGAACCGGGACAAAATTCCAAGGCCAGCACTTCATTTCTTTGATCCGCGCGCGCGAAATCGCATTTCGCGACTTAAGCTCATTTCACGAGCTAGCAACAAGATCAGAGACAGAATTTTGAGCTTGCGAAATCGCCTTCTATCCCGCGAGTTTTTCACCTATCCCGCGAAAACGACATAATCCGCGAATTCTCGAGCTGAAGCCGCGAGTTCCCTTCTCCTAGCCCACGAAAACGCCGCAACCCGCGAGTTCTTCTGATGTTCGTCTAAGCCGCAAGTTTCAATGCCGAAGCCGCGAGTTCTCGTCTTCTATCCCGCGAACGCCACTCAACCTGCGAGTTTTGCCCTTATCTGCGAAATTAAGCTGCGAAAAATAATACTCTATCCTGCGAGTTGATGTACCTTGCGAGTGTTCTCTTTTTAATTAATGTGCATTTTTGAGTGTGTGTTTGTGTGGAGTATAAATACTTTTTGGCCTTTGCATTTTGGGAGGATCTAGCTCATTATGAAATGTTTCCTTTTTTGGTTCTTAGCTTAAGTCTTTTATTTTCTCTCTAGAGTAAGGTGGATGCTCTTTACATTTTCCGGCGACTTTTTCCGGTGACTTCTCGTTTATGCAAGTTTTAATTTTTTTCTTCCGATATCGATCGAGCATGCGTTAGGGATGTGAGTATTTACTTTTAAACCTTATAATCTCGATTTTCGTACTTACTTGCTATCTCGTGCGTAGAAGTAATTAGGGCTTGCTCGTTTATTGGGTTTTTAGTAGCATTTTTAGTTGTTTTCGTTTCTTTTTCACTTGAGAGCTCGTTTATGATGCTTGGGGTTGATTGAGGTGTTGATTGCTACTTGAAAAATCGTGACTTTACTTTTAGCTCGGTTATTCCGTGGTAGGATTTCGGCTTTGGTTCCTAAGCATGCTAAATGGAGTTCGTTTCTCTTACTTTCGTTTTTGTTGCTCTTGATTTTGCTCACCGGATTAGTTGCTAAAATCCCATAGTTTGTTCACTTGCTCGTTGCTCGTTTACTTGCTTTCAATAGTCGTAATTAGTGTTAATTAACCTCAACCCAAATTGATTAGTATGTCTAGGACTTTATTTTCGATTTTTGTGATTTGAGCGATTGAATAGTAAGTAAGGCTCTGAATAGCCTTCCCTCGAGATCGACCTGAGTCGGGTAGCTCGGTTATCCCTTGCCCACCAAATTTATACTAAACAGCGGTTCAGGCAATCTCCTACAGAGAAAATCAGAAACGTCTCAGAGTTAGCAAAAAATAAAAATAAAAAAATAAATCGTAAGTCCTAACTATAGATTCTGTTGCTCTATGATTTATTTTTCAATAGATTTGAACGTGCACATACCCAACATTCCTAATAGAACCCAACACAATTTTTTCTTCGGATATGCGATTCGTGATATGGATCTGAGAGAAAATGGCGAATATTCGTAAATTATGTAGTTATCATTTTGGAAATGTGATTCGTCAACATGCGAACAAATTACGAATATTCGTTAATTACACGGCGTTCGATTTAAATATGCAATAAATAAATATGCGAACAGAACTTTCTCATATAAAGTAATTATGCGGTAGATTTGAATATGCGATAATTAAATATGCGAATGTAATCGCATATGATAAAACTATGCGATGGATTTGGATATGCGATAATTAAATTATGCAAAATGTTTTTGTATATGGTAATTATGCTGCGAATTTGAATATGAGGTAGATAAATATGATAACGTGCTTCACATAATCTTTAACTTTGCGTCAAATTTGGATATACATTGTTAGCGAGAAAAAAAAATCTCGCTTAATTGTTAATTATTCAATTTATTTGAATATGCATTTTCTATATTGCATACCACTGCGTGAATTTTAAAATAAACCTTTTTTTTTTTCTTAAAAGAGTGCGCGTATGCATATAATCGGCGTAGATAATTGAAAAAGTGGTTGTACAGAGTACTTCTCTCGATATAGATACGTCCGGATGCACCGCGCCTATGCCACGGTTTACATAGTATGAAAAAGTTTTTACGATAATTGACTTTCTTGAAATTTGGCCAAATCCTAATTAACGTTTAGGGTGCACGTACATAAAGTCGAACATGTCTTTTTCTATAAAAAGGCTTCCCAAATAAATTCGATGTGGCTGCACAATTGCCTAGGCTTTCCGCATCTTTAAATGAACCTAAATAACACCCAAGAGCGCTTGGATGAGATGGCTTGGGTCTCTTCCAGCTTAACCAGAGGTCTCGAGTTTGAGCCCTGAGAATGCAGCAGTGTTAAAACTCTTGAGGGAGAGCTTTGCCGCCCTTGTGGTCCTACCCGGCTCGATTTCGGATTAGTCGGTTCCCTT